>PVJC01017023.1:0-32999 GCA_004026665.1 Murina feae | reverse complement strand
GGGGCATCGGGGAGCGGGAAAGAGGCGGCAGGGGGTCAGTGGCCTGCTTGGCAGCTGTCCCGGCCCTTGGAGGGGCATTGGGGAGCGGGTAAGAGGTGGCAGGGGGTCGGCAGCCTGCTTGGTGGGCTTCCCAGGCCCCTTGCAGGGCACCGGGAAGTGGGAAAGCAAGGTGGCGGGCTGGGGAGTGGGAAAGAGGCAGCGGGGCGGTCTCGGCCTGCTTGGCAGCTGCCCAGGCCCTTTGCGGGGCACTGGGGAGCAGGAAAGCAAGGCTTCAGGGGCCAGGGTCCTGCTTGGCAGCTCCCCAGACCCCTTGGCAGCACTGGGAAGTGGGAAAGGAAGGCAGCAGGGGACCGGTGAGTGGGAAAGAGTCGGTGGCCTGCTTGGTGGCTCCCCAGGCCCTTTGGGGGCCACTGGGGAGCGGGAAAGCAAGCTCTTGGGGGCTGGGGTCCTGCTTGGTGGCTCCCCAGACCCTTTCCGGGGATCAGGGAGCAGGAAAAGGCTGGCCTGACCACGAGGCGGGGTTTTCCCTGCTTTCTGGTGGCTAGAGGAAGATGGGCAGTAGGCAAGCTTGGGAGGCAGGCAGCACCCAGCCCTGGCCACAGCTTAAAAAAGAGAACAACATGCAGTGGAGGGCAAGAGTTTGAGAGATCAACATAGAGGGGGTGCCTGCTCCAAGCCTCCACGGTGTGCCTGGGGGCAGGCCCCCAGCAGGTAGACACACACAGGAGGACTGCTCTGAGCCTCCGATGCGGCTGGGGGCAGGTCCCCAGTGGCCACACACACACACACACACAGAAGGCACCTGGCAGACTGGGGCCATCATAGGATATCCACTGAGGGGTCCCAGACTGTGAGAGGGCACAGGCCGGGCTGAGGGACTCCCTCCACCCCGAGTGCACAAATTTTTGTGCACCGGGCCCCTAGTAGTTGACTAAGAATGAATGAGTAAAAGACCATCTATCACAGTGTTTCTTAACCTTTTTTTAAATTATTGCCCACCAAATAGGAAAAATAAATTTAATATATCTCTAAGGAGAGACATTTAATACTGTGGAATAAGATTTTGTTGCGCAGAACTGAGCTTTAAAGGGCCACAACCCATTGTAATACCTAAGAATTGAGAAGAGAAGGCCTCATGTTTATATCTATACCAACAATATTATATTGTTTTGTTTGAGGAAGAAACAAAATTCTTTTCTACATATGGGCAGACTGAGGGATAATTTTTATCTTGCTCTTTATTTAATGATTTTCTTTAACCCTTTCTGTGTTTTCAGCTAAAAACAAATTTTTACTTACCAGAATACAGTAGCAGAGAATCTTCTGTTTCATGCTATTACCTAATTATTCAGTTAGCTTGTGAATAACCTGAATGTTATATGAATGTTTACTAATGTTAAAATGCCCAACATTTTATCATATCAGCACATTCTTTAGTGAAGAACTAAGAAGAGTGTTCTCAGAAATCATCATTTTAGGGATTCCACCACTGACAAATATAGTCTTTTAGTTACTAGCTGGGGCTGTATTTTTGGTGTTCCATGGGTTTTCCATTGCCTTGGACCTTCTGCAATGACCTGCAATAATAACAGTTTGCAATTCCACAAAAAAAACAAATCACTGCCAGTCTTTACTTGTGGTCTGTTGTAATTCTGTGTGATATGGCTCACTCCTTGCACCAACTGTAAAAGTTACAATAGTCATTGGACATCTGAGGCCAGCTGGTCACTTGGTGGACATTCGTTGGATTCAGTTTGGGGGTTTTTTTCTGCTTAAACATATCTAGTGTGGATTCTTAGGGTTACTTCTGGCCTAGCACTTTCCAAACAAGTTCTCTCTTATAGAGGAATAATCTCTATATGTAAGTCTCATTTTTTTACAGCTAACTCCCGTACTGCACCCCTTCCAACTAGACAGTCATCTAGATCCTCTGACAGTCATCAAGATCCTAAAACTTCTAGTTTTAGGTATTTTCCCCCCTTTTGCTATGTTCTAGTTAGTTCATTGCTTTTCTCCATTCCCAAATGATTTTATATTGCTTTTATGGTACTGCTCATTTAGAAAAAAATTATTAAATATTGGGTAACTAACTGAATGACTAATTTTCTTGAATGTGTTCCTTGCTACTGAAGAGGAATCTTCCTTCTATATGAGAATTTGAGCTAGAGACATAAGCTCCTTCCTCCTCCTTACCAACAACCCCAACAAATAAAATATCAGCTACTTAGATTCAATTTTTATTTTATTTTTTAAATATATTTTTTATTTTTTAATTATAGTTGAGATACTAGACTATATTAGCTGCAGGTAAATTCAAATTTTTAAATGCCTAAGAAATGCATTTCTCAGAGGGATTTTTAAACTCAAGCTGATTGTCTATATCTTTATATTCTCCAGGCACAGCCATGCTTACAGGCAAAAGATGAGATGACATGTCTCCCCTCAATTTTTAAAAATATTACATAATCTATACTAATAAAAGGTAATATGCTAATTAGACTGGGTCAACTGGATATCTTCTGGACATCTGACTTCCTTCCAGACAAAGCCATGGTGGTGGGGGCCAATGCAGAGGTGGTTAGGGACAATCAGGCTGGCAGGGGAGCAACCAGTTAGGGGTGAGATAAGGCTGGCGAGGGGGAGCAGTTAGGGGTGAGATCAGGCAGGCATGGTGGAGCAAGCAATTAAGGGCAAGATCAGGCTGGTGTGGGGGGGCAAGCAGTTAGGGAACAATCAGGTTGGCAGGGGAGAGCAGTTGTTGATGATCAGGCTGGCTGGGGAAGGCAGTTGGGAGCAATCAAGCTGGCAAGGAAGAGTTAGGGGGTGATCAGGCCAACAGACAGAGGTAATTAGAGGCAATAAGGCCAGTAGGAGAGCAAGCAGTTAGGGGCGATCAGGCCCATCAGGGGAGCAAGCAGTTAGGGGTGAGATCAGGCTGGTGTGGGGGAATAAGTAGCTAGGGGCGAGATCATGCCAGTGCAGGGAAGCAAGCAGTTAGGGGGCGATCAGGCCAGCAGGTGAGGGCAGTTGTGGATGATCAGACTGGCAGGGGAGGGTAGTTGGAGGCGATCAGGCTGTCAGGGGAGCAGTTAGGCAGTGATCAGGCTGGTAGGGGAACAGTTAGGAGGCGATCAGGTCAGCAGGCAGAGGCAGTTACGGGCGATCAGGTAGGCAGGCAGGCAGGTGAGTGGTTAGGAGCCAATAGTCCTGGATTGTGAAAGGGATGTCTGACTGCCAGTTTAGGACATCCCCTGGGGGGTCCCAAATTAGAGAGAGTGCAGACTGGGCTAAGGGACACCCCCCCCCCATGCACAAATTTTGTGTACTGGGCTTCTAGTTTATAATAAAAGCAGATGGAATAAAGTTATGACAAGTTAAATGGTAGGACAAGTCAGAAATAAATCAGATTAACCAAGAAATTTAACAGTTCTGGAAAATATAACCTTTGTCACTATCATCACTATCACCATCAAAAATGTTGAAATGCCTATTTTTTCCTGATGGCTGGCAAAGCCTCTTTTGGAAGAATAAGCTCTATATGTAAAAAATGAGGGATTTTGCACTTTTAGATAAGAATCTCTAAAAACCTAGTGTTTTTCCTTAATATAAATGTAAAATTACATAACAGCCAAAATAGACCAGATTTAATATTTTCGTAGTTACATCAGGAAAATGTGTAACTTGTGGGATGGTAGACTAGAGAGCCCATTAAAATTCACATCTTGTCATTTAATTCTACAATGTCAGAAAAATCTTTTAAAACACATGGAACTCTTTGTATTTCTTTAAATTTGATGAGCTGGCAGCAGGAGGTGATGTCCTCCGTTGGTCCTGTGGCCTTACATTGGCGGGGAAGAGGAGGGGTTCTAGGGACTTGCCTACAATTTCAGGCAGATTGAACATCAGAGCCAAGTCCTCCTTGTAATTATGTTTTCCTGTAAAAGCTCAAAAGCTCCTGCTCCATAGTCAAGATCATACTTTATTAAGGTAAATGGGCAGAGTCTTTGCTCCTTTGGGTGCTATAGTGTCAAACTGTGAGAAGTTGCCACCCCTGAGAAATCAGTATTGGTCTTTGTGGTGGAAATAGTGTTGGCCACCATGAGAGACAGAGTTCCCTATGAATTTGAATATTTTAAATGTTGTAGTGCCATTCAGAGCATCAAAAATTCTAAGGAACTCATAGAAGATTGAAAGTAGGATAAATTTGAATAGGAAGCAAGAGTTAATAGCATGTCTTTTGAAGAAGCTCTAAATTCAAAATCAAGACCTAGAAAGAGCAAGTGTGGGCCATGAGACAATTAATGGCAATAAATTAAAAACGTGCTTTTAGGATGACCTAGACTGCCCACGCCCCCATGGAGATGGGACATACACAGGGGAGTGCTTCCTGGGGTAACACTGTTAAGTGGAGGGAAAAAGCAGAATTGGGTGGATGGAGAACTTGAGCTGTAACCCAGTGTTAAAACAGATATCTCAGCCAGGGTCCTTCAGGGTTTTCCAGAATTAAGGCAAGGGGCCTAAGCCTTTGTGCTCCCACTATTTGATGACCAGTATTTCAATGTGGGCTGCCCCTAGCAGTGGGTGTAGGTTTGGGTGAGTAATTTCCTTCAGCTGGGAGCCATTCCTGACTAGGGACTCCATTGTGAACTGTCAGTGAAACGTGGAAATTAAACTGGAACACGTGGCTTCCCTCTGGGCAGGATGCAAAGGTGATTTCTTGGGTTCTTGTTCAAGGGGATTTGAAGAATGAAGCCATGGGCAAAAGGTGGTATAGGAAAAGGTGGAAATTTATTGGGAAACAAGCACAGACTCCCACATGAGGGGGGAGACCCACTAAGGCCCACTTTCTAAGGTTTATGAAGGCTGCAGTTCTTTGTGTCCTGATATCCCCTCTTATTGATCACTATAGCAGCTTCAGAGCTCAAACCCCATGTGGGGTTCCCCTCTTTCCTCCCTTTTGTTTTTCTACTCCCTTTGACCTTCCTCTTTACTCTGTGAATGGGTGGCTTCCTCTCCCTTTATTCTGTAAATGTATAGCTTTTGGCAGCTCCCAGTCCCCTTACTCTGTGAATGTATCCCTTCTGGCGGTTCCCAGCTTTGCAGCCCTGCGGTTCTTCCCCATGGACCCCCCTAATTCCTAAAACTCCCTAAACCTACCCTTTTTACCCCTAAAAACTCCTTTCATCAGCAAGCAACACTTCTGACAACTGAAAGGAGGGATACCTCAGTCTTGACAGAAGAATGACAATTAACCAGGAAGGAAAGATGGAAACACAGGAAGTAATAAAGAACAATGGAAAGGGTAAATACATGAATAAATCCAAGTTAATAGTGACTATAATGACAGTCTTACAAAGTTCAAAATATGTGTAAATAAAAATGCATGATAATAAAGTACAAAAGAGGGACAAGGAATAAATGAATGTAAAGCATTACAAGGTCCTGATATTGTCTGGGAAGGGGTGAAAGTACCAAATTTTAATAAGTCAAGAAGACACATTTATTTGGGTGACCACTTAGCAAATATCAAAAGATTATATAACTAACAAAGTTATAGATGAGAAAAATAGAATCACAGAAAAATACTCAATTGATCTAAAAGAAGTCAAGAAAGGAGATATAAAGGAAGATAGAACAAATTAGACAAAAAAAAAAAAAACAAAACAGTAAAAGGATACTTGTAGGGCACAGCTATAGGGTTAAGTCTTGGACTGACCTGTTGGCAAAGTCACAAACACGTCCCAGCTTAGAGGGCACAGTCCTCTTAGCATAATTAGGCTTGACCTTATGACAGCTTCCTAGATCTTATCTGGGTAGCTAATGGGCTGAGGGAGATGCAGCAAGTGCTGCCAAAACAAGTGAAACTCACAAGAACATTGTAACTATGGTGACCACTACCTTGTTTACCTCTGGCTATAGAATAAAGGCTCAGCTTGCCCTCTGGCTCTCTCTCTGTGGCCTTAGCCAGGCACAGGAGATCCACCTAGACCCAGCTTATTCTCTTTGTCATTTCTTCATCCATTTGCCGTCCTCACTCAGGCTTGTGAACCCTTGACTGAGCTGAATCAGCACAGATACTTATATTAAACCTAACACCTTATTTATTAATGTACAAAATACTTTAAAGAACAAAAACTTCCTATTGGATAAGAAATGACCTCTTAATCTTCAAATCAATGTAAATTAAGTCTTGTTTTTTTCTGCAGTAAAATTACACATCCTTCCCTTAAAAGTTGTAAAGTGGTCAACATCAGTGGTCTTGATTGTTGAAATTGATTGCAAAGGTTCATCTGTTATTGAAACAAGATTTTAGATATTTCATCTTTGAAAATGTCTTTTACAAACATAGGTCCTACCAAGTACTGATATCAATCCATAAGCATGTAAATTTAATTGAGCACATTTATCACTTGGAAGGCATTTATAGAATTCTATTAGATTGTCCTCTTTATATTTGCATTTTAGCCTATCATTACATTGCAGATTAATCACTTCCAATTGAAATATAAATGGATGCTTCTCAATTGCTTCCATTAAAATTCAGTTGAATGAATTTTTTCTTGTTATTAAGTGAATGTAGAAATATGAAAATTTCCTTTACACTTGTATCAAGGTCCAAAAACACTGCACTATAATCTGGGCTTGGAAAATATAGCTCCTGCAAATTCGTATGGGAATGAAGATTTCACTTCTTGTTTTAACTTTGACAGCATGGGAAATGTATAAAGCATTTCAGAAGTAACCAAAAATTATTGATTACATTTTCACTTACGTAGTACTGATAGTACCTATTAATTGAAATCCTGTATAATATAGTAAAACACAGTACTGTTCTCAATTTAAATTAACTTTTTTGTTGAATTCTTTTTGTTAACAACATAATTTAATGACTGACTCTATAAAACATTTTTTCTCTCACATTTCATAGTTATTTTCATAGCTTTATAGCCCATTGAAGTACATTACCTTTTCCTTTGTTCTCCTGACTCCAGGACCTTTCATTTTAGCCTCCATTTACTTCTGATTTAGGATTTTCTATTAAGAATTTTGGAAACTAAAATTGATTCCAGAGCATTAGTCTTTTCATTCAAAATATTGCCACTAATTTTTACTGCATTGACACCTTTAAATAGTGTTGTAAGAGCAAATAGTGAATTTATAAATTGTTGACATAGCTATTTATATACCTTTTATTAAAACTAAAATTCATTTTAGTTTCTCTGAGCCTAACTTTCCAATTTTTTAAAGCATTTTTAAAAATATATATTTTATTGATTTTTTTTTTTACAGAGAGAAAGGGAGAGAGATAGAGAGTTAGAAACATCAATCAGCTGCCTCCTGCACACTCCCTACTGGGGATGTGCCCGCAACCAAGGTACATGCCCTTGACCGGAATCGAACCCGGGACGCTTCAGTCCACAGGCCGATGCTCTATTCACTGAGTCAAACTGGTTAGGCTCCAATTTTTTTAATATAGGAATCTTATACATATTTTAAAGTCCTTATGAGGAATAAGGTAGTGCATATCGAGTGTCTGCTATTGTAATTCTATAATAAACCTTACTTCTTGGATCTTAAATTACCCAAATGTAATGTTAAACATTACTTTATGATTCTTGCGTAATGTATTCCTTTTATCTTAAACCATCTAAATAGTTTATTTTTCATATATCAGTTCACTTTCGTCGTACCATAAGGAAATGTAACAGTTTATTTTCTGAATCACATGTATGTGAATGTAAAGTATCCTTTAAATATGTATGTGTGTATCTAAATATAACATGTGCATATATTTAAGACAGTCTGTCCTTTACTGCTTTATTATATCTATAAATATATTGCCTTTTCACTAATTAAACATTTTAGTGAGAAAATTAGGGAGGAAAATGAAAAGAGTATCAGCCACCGTTCCTTGAGGCATATCATTCACAGACCATAGAAAAAGCACAAACCAGTTTGTGGAATACTGCAGCCTGAAACCAACCATTAGCAAACCAATGCCTTTCAAACCAAAGGGTCACTTGGTGGGGCAGGGGGAACACTACATCCCGACGTTCCTAAGGATCTCAAGAGCAACACCCCATGGACCAATGTTTTCTTGGTGGCATCTTGTTAACTCATAAACCACGAAGTTTTGTGCTTAAACCGTGGTTGGAAATTTAAGCAGAAACCTGTAAATGAGTAGCTTAGTGTCTTAAAAACCATATATTTATCCAAATGAAGGTGTGGCCCCCATGGTGCTTCCCTTTCGATGCCCAAACGTTGAAGAGCAGAGGGTTGGCTCATTCTTAGGCATTTCTTACAAGTGTGTAGAGACGTCTTTCTTCTATTTTCTTCCCCCAAATATTATTCTCCTACTTTGATGAAATAGGAGTCACCTTTTATATTTTCCACACTTGAATGTGAACACTGTGGTGGTGGTTCTAATAACTCAGGATATTCACATGTTTCCACCCTGGAGCTATTCTAAAGAGAAACCACAGTTCCAGAAATAAGCAAAGCAAACAAAACAAAATAAACTAATGTTATGTCTTTTAGATTGCAGGTAGTAAGGTTACCAGTAAACAATGTTTGGCTCTGCAGAGATGTTTTCCCCTGCCTTTAAAATGTAAATATGATGAGATATTTCTGCTCGGTTTTATTTTGGTGCCCTCTCAATGTCAATGGCAGGTCAGAATGGGGGATTGAAGGAGGAGACCTGGGGTACTGGAAGACCACGCCTGCTTGCCTCGTGTCTGGGCCTCAGGCGTGGCTCATTCTGTTGGCCCATTCTCCTGGTCCTTCTTTGAATCTTGGCAGGAATAACAGCAATAATTGGACTTCCTCCTCTCTCATTTCTTATCCTTTCTGAGTTAGTAAAGACTATAGAGCTTCTTCCTATTATCATGTTTCTGAAGACTAATAAAGAGCCATTCATGTGTTTATTCATTCAACAAGTATCCTATATAATAAAAGCCTAATATGCTAAGTGTCCAGGCATCCTGTTATTCGTTCAACCAATCAAAGCATAATATGCTAATGATATGCCAAAGCTGCTCAACCATTTACTAAAATGTACATTGACCACCAGAGGTCGACTGGTTGCTATGATGTGCACTGACCATCAGGGGCAGATGCTCCAACAAGCAGGTTAGCTTGCTCCAGGGGTCCAGCTGATTATAACTGAGCAAGATGGTCTGGACATGCCCTGGAGCCCTCCTGCAGTCCCTCCCAGGCTGGCCAACCTCCCATGTTTCTCCCTGACCCTGACCATGCACTGGTGGGGTCCCTCGGCCTTGCCTGCACCCTCTCATAATCCAGGACCCCTTGGGGGATGTTGGAGAGCCAGTTTTGGCCCAATTCTACAAGCTAGGCCAAGGGACCGCACTGGTGCACAAATTTGTGCACCAGGCCTCTAATCCAGAGATAATCTACTATGAATATTGTCAGAGAGTTCTAGGTTGACATTCAAGTGCTTAAAAAAAATAAAGGATGACATCTAGAACTTACTATCTAGAGAGAAAATACTAAATAGACACATTTCAAAAGTTATATAATATAAATACATGATTTAGTTGAGAAAGTGCTGGACAATATTTTCCAATGGATTGAACTTGGCATAGTCTGTCTGACAGATATAGAAAACAAAGTACCTGTAAAGGTAGACATCATTTGTTTTCAAGGAACAAAAATCCTCTCAAGCTACCTTCAAAAAGGGAGCTATAGAACAATACAGAAAAAACTGGAATGTTGGGGGCAGCCTCCCTGTCTCTCTTACTCAATCTTTGTCTCTCCACAAAAAGTGATTTCTCTTCTGTCTGTTCTGCTTTCCTCACTGCAAACCATCTTTCTCCATAAGATTCTTGGTTGCTGTTCTTCCTTGTGTTCAGCTTGCATGTGCCATGTTTGCCCAAACCCAACTCCAGTTCCAACACTGGACATGCACCTAACATAGATTCTTGAGTTGCAAGGATGCCAATCTATGCTTTTGTGTTACCTTTTCCAGTAGCAGTCAAAACAAAGATTACAATGGAGAAGCGAGATTTAAAAAAAAATGGACTCAGGATGGGCAAGACGTAGGATGACAGTGGTGAAAGCAAATGGATGCAAGTACATTATAAATATGAAAAGAAATGATTTTAACGAATGGAATAAAAACTGTATTTGGAAACTCAAAGAGACAAAACCATTAGGGGAAAAAGGAAAGTTCAGGGACCCAGATTAGAGATGTTGAATCAATAAATGGCATTTGGTTTTTATTTACACTAGCTACATTTTCTTTCTGATTTACTGTAGATAGTTGTGTAAAAAAAAAAATTTCCAAGAGAAATTATCTGTGTTTGAGACAAGGGGTAGAGTGGGGAGCCAGGAAGTATCAAGTTGGCAATTGTAGTGCTTATGTAGGAGTAGATGGACTTATTTTAAATTAATGCAGTGTTGGCGGAGGCGGGGGGAGGGGAGGGAATATCCAGGTGGCTTTAATATGAATAGCACTGAAGGTACTATTCTGAGAGGCAATTTTTCTTTTTGTCTTGCTACTGGTTTAATAATGGTGAGCTAAAGACACCGAATTTTAATCTAGTGGGTAAGAAACAGTTTGTAAATAAAACTATGGTTTTGGACTAACATACGATAGCTGAGGAGTCTATAGGTGGAAGACGTCAATTCTGAGCATAAATTTCTATAGCTGCTGTGCTGGTTGATTCCCTAGTAAAGTAACATATTTTCTGGCGTATAAGGCTGCCTTTAAGCCCAGGAAAATCTTCTCAAGTCAGGGGTCGTCTTATACGCTGGGTGTCATCTTATAGGGCGGTATTGAAACTTCCGAGCTGGATTGGAAAATCTGTGGTGCCCGCATACCGTGTGTCTCCGGTCAGCTCCTTTTTGTGCCACATACAGTCTCCATCTGGACTTTTTAACCCAGGAAATCTTCTCAAAAGTTGGGGGGTCATCTTATACGCTGGAAAATACAGTAGAAACAAAATCATTTTGAAAAACTATCAGCAGTCACAGATATGATCTCTCCCTCTCTCTTTCTTTCTCTCTCTCTCTCTTTCTCTCTCTTACACACACACACACCCCTCTGAAGTCTGTACTTCAGAGTTGGAATTTCTCTTGGAAGACCTGCATGTGGGCAGTAGGCTCTGGTCTTCTAATTATTTTATTTTTATTTGTTATACACGGTAATAATTTTACATCAATGGATGTTGTATTATAAATGCTAGTTAAGTAAGTTGGTTTTTGTTTTGTTTTGCATTTTTAGTTCTCCTTTATCCTTTTCCTCAGACTCACAACCTGCTAGGGCCTCTCCCACACATATCGTTTTCATTCATAACAACTAGCGTGTATACTTCCATTTCCTCACGTGGTCACAGAATTATATACTGACATTTATCTACTATGGAATGCATGTAAATTTTTTATCATTTTTTTCCTTTAGAAATTGTTATACAATGAATACCTGTATAAACACCAATTTTATACATTTTACTCAACAACAAATGCCTCATGAATATCTATCCCTTCAAGTCAATTGTTTACCTCTGATTAATTTTGTTATGCCTGGCTGGTGTTGCTCAGTGGTTGAATAGACCCATGAACCAGGAGGTCGATTTGATTCTTGGTCAGGGCACATGACTGGCCAATCAATGTTTCTCTCTCTCTCTTCCTCTCTCTCTCTCTAAAATCAATAAAAACATATTTTAAATAAATTTTAAAATAAATGTCACATGATGTGATTACAGCATAAGTTATACTACAATTGATGGACATTCACTATGTTTCCATTTATTTATTTACTAGAGGTCCAATGCACAAAATTTATGTGAGGATCTTGGCCCCTGCTGTCACCATGGCTGCTTCAGTCTCCGCCAACACCACAGCCACTTCTGCCTTGGCCATTGTGGCTTTATCTGGAAGGTCATCCAGAAGGATGTCTGGTCTAATTACCATATTATGCTTTCACTAGGGGTCCAGTGCACAAAATTTTGTGCACTTGGGAGGTCCCTCAACCCGACCTGTGCCCTCTCACAGTCTGGGACCCTTGGGATGTCCACCTGCTGGCGTGCCTGGTCAGCCTGGGTGAAGGGCTGATGGCTGTTTGCAAGCTGGCCAAGCCCCCCAGTGTGGACTCTCACCCCACTGGGGTGTGGCAAGCCTGGGTGACAGGCTGAGGGCCGTTTTCAAGCTGCCCACAGCCCCTTCAGGTTTTGGGTCCCTACTGGGGTACCTGGCCAGCCTGTGTGAGGGGCTGATGGCTGTTTCCAGGCTGGCTAAGCCCAGGGTGTGGCCAGCATGGGTGATGGACTGAGGGCTATTTTCAAGCTTTCAGGCTGCCCACAGCTCCCATTGACCCAATGTCCCAGCAAGGCTGGCTGGAAGCAGGTTTCTGGGGTTTATTTATCTTCCATAATTGACACTGTTCCTTTCAGCCGAGGCCTAGGCAGTTAACAAAGCCTCCTGTCTGCTTCAGCTTGTGGCTTCTATAATTGAGACAATGTTGCAAATATGTTGTTGCCTCTAGCCGAGAGAAGCCCAGGTGGCTTGCAAACAGTTTTACTCCTGCTGCAACTAAAGCTGCCTGTTTACTCAGCTCCGTTACTGCCAGCCTCCATCTTGGCTGGGTTAATTTGCATACAGTCGCTCTGATTGGCTGGTGGGCGTGGCTTAGGCATCTTGAAGAAATGGTCAATTTCAATATTATGCTTTTATTAGATTAGATTATTATAGACTAGAGGTCCAGTGTATGAAATTAGTGCAGGGGAGGTTCCCTCAGCCCAGCCTGCACCCTCTACAATCCGGGACCCCTTGAGGGATGTCCGACTAGACCAGCAGTCAGACATCCCTCTCGCAATCTGGGACTGCTGGCTCCTAACTGCTCATCTGCCTGCCTGCCTGATCACCCCTAACCCCTCTGCCTGCTTCATTGCCCCTAACTTCTCTCCCCTGTTGGCCTGATTGCCCCTAACTGCCTCTGTCTCAGCCCCTACCACCGTGGATTTGTCTGGAAGGAAGGCAGGACAACTGGAAGATGTCTGGTTGACCCAGTCTAATTAACATATTACCCTTTTATTAGTATAGATTACCTGTCTACTATTAATGAACTATTATAGGCTTCCTTATACACATGTTATTATGTGCTACTGGTTTGATTTATATGGGATTCCCAGGAATGGTATTGCATTAAAGAATATAACTTATTTTTTAAATTTCAACATGTTTTTAGACCATTTTTCAATAAAGCAATAGCAATAACATTTCCATTGGTAGTTCTTAGAGAACCATTTTTATTACATCTTTGTAGGTGTGTAATAATATTCACTATTCTTTCATCCGTATTTCACTAACTACTAGTTGAAGCATCTTTCTATATTTGTGGGATATTTGTGTTTATTATTGGTTCATATACATACTTCTTGGCTGTTTTTCCTATTGCATATATTTTACTGGGCCATTTTTGTAATAGCTACCTACACTTTGTCTTTATGTTATTTTCTCCAAATCCATTGTTTATTTGTTTTTATTTTTTAAAAAAATAGGCATTAATCCCAAGCTTTAATAAATAAGCACTCCATCATCTATAGATGGATATTGAGTCTCCTAAATTTTCCTGTAAGATTTGTATTACCCTTTTCCCCAATTAATTGTTTAGTTCACCTCAATTTTTGGTGGGAGCCTGTTTCATTATTTATTTCTAATTTTATTGGTTTGTACTAGTTAAATGTAAGTTATAAATTCCCATGTTTTTAGACTTAAAATATTTTTTGTAACTAAGCACACAAGTGATTTTTTTAAATGCTCCATAGATGTATAGAAAAAATGTAAATCTCTACTAAAGGGATATTAAATTTCCCTGTGTCTTTGTTTAATGTTTCTGGCTATGGGCAACATCTTATTCTAGAGTAGTTATTAATCAAATTTTACCACATTTTCCTTGTTTTGCTAATAGTTCAATTAATATATTTAGTTTCTATATTGCATGGTATAATAATGCAATTCCATAAATTGTGACTTATTTAAAAATCTCCCTCTTTATATGATTTAATATATTGGGATTTTGAGGAGCTACTCAGTAAACAACATTCTTCTTTCTCACTTAAATAGAACAAATTAAGAAGTAAAAGCAAATGGATGGTATATACAGGACAGCCTTCATAATTTGCAGGGCCCAGTAATAATTATTAAGAATTTATAGACAGGGATAGCCAGGGACTTGTAAACACAGGGACCTTCTAAGCATGAGGCCACAAGTCTATGAGGCCAACTCAGGGTGTATGGAAGTCTAAATATCAATCTTGTTCTGAATGAAGTTGATGGAGGAGAGTTAAATGGGCCTGCTGCTTAGATTTACTCTGCTGGTGACTGACCAATACCATATTTTTCTAATTAGTAGTCCAACTCTGATGAAGTGTTTAAAGAGTTAATTCTATATAATAAAAGCCTAATATGCAAATTGTCCCCTCGATCAGTCATTTGACAGAGAGTTTGACCAGGAGTTCGACCACTCACTATGATGTGCACTGTGCAAAATATGGCAGGTGTCAGTGACACAGCATTGGCAGCAGGCAGCAGTGGAGGTGCTGATGTCTCTGATGGGCCACAGTGACAGTGAGACAATGGCAGGACAGTGGAGCAGGTGAGTGGGCAGAGTCAGGCCAAGGTGGGTGTGAGTAGGGGCCTGATCGCCCTGCAGAAGGCAGGGGAAGTGGCAGGGGAGGGCTTCCGCCTGGCTCTCAGGTGCTGAGGGAGTGAGGAGGAAGGGCCAGCCCCAATCAATCACCCCACAGGCAGGATGGTGGAGCAGGTGAGGGGGTGGGGGCAAGGCCAAGGCAGGGTGCCAGGGGGGGCTGAAGAGCTGTGAAGGTGGGGGCATGAGCTGGGGCCCAATCACTGCAGGCCATCCTGAAGGACCCCATCTGTGCACAAATTCATGCACTGGGCCTCTAGTGATTTACTAATATAAATCTGGAACTATACAAAACTGTTAGGTGATGACATCATAGACGACTATGTCATCAAAGAAAATTCTGAGTAATGCCATCGAGTCTCCTCTTGCCTATTTTTTGCATATTCTATGTTCTCTTAACTTTTGCAAACAGATTTGCTGCTGAGTCATAGATGCTAGATGTCCAAGGAGATTACCTCGCCCTCCTTCTCCACACACTAGGAATAGCACAGACCTTGGCCATGTGCACTTATCCCACACCAGACTAGAACTGGTCTTCAACCCTGTACTAACAAGGCCACCCCAGTGATGAGAAGGAGCTTGTCCTTCATAGCAATTTTACTCTTGGCTTTACTTCTGAGAAGACAAAAGTGAAGGACACAATTAGTGTCAACAATGATGGGGTATGTTTATTTTTTCATGCTGTGACACCCAACTTCTGGGTTGAATTCTGAGGTCAGTATTTGAGCGACCACCCAATGGTTTAATTCCTTTTAGTTGTTGCTGTCCTGGAGGAGTAAGAACTAAATATGTAAGGGTCGTCGTAACTTGCTGGGAACATGGCATGTTACAAAGAAAATAAAATACTGTTATGCGAGCCACCATTGTGCACAAAGCATTCCAATTCCTCACCCGGAATAAATTGCTAGTTGCTGTATGCTATGAATAGATGCAGACACAGCTATAAGATTGGCAGAATCCAATCAGACATTCTAATATTAAGAGATAGTTTGCTTCAACAAGTCAGGAAAAAAGGAAATAATTCGGAATCCATTAATGATTTTTAGCCAG
This sequence comes from Murina feae, assembly GCA_004026665.1. Classification (NCBI taxonomy): domain Eukaryota; kingdom Metazoa; phylum Chordata; class Mammalia; order Chiroptera; family Vespertilionidae; genus Murina; species Murina feae. The sequence continues at coordinate 17,284 of PVJC01017023.1, read as the reverse complement.
TGAATAAAAATACATTTACATATCTTAAGAATCAATGAAATATAAACCTTAATTAAGTGTGTAGGCATTAAATGAGGATTTCAGATTAACTTTACTTGAAAATTGGGAATGAAATTATTTAAATCTGAGGGAATAAGTAATGTACCCAGCTTTTTCTTTATGTGTGTAGTCACTGATAGAGCAACTGTAAAAGGGTTCACCCACCAATTTCTCAAACAACAATCTAGTTGCATCCTGATTGATATCCCTGGTACTTTAAAAACACTCAGACAATAAACCAGAATGCTGAGAAAAAAACTAACAATATTTGCATAGAAAATTAAAAAAATCTCAAAAATTATTTGGAGTGACCAAATTGTTCATTTTTAGGGAATATGCATATTTTAAACTTGGGAAAATTTAACATTAAGCATAGAAATTATAAAGATAGTTAAACCTGTATTACTCATATTTTGAATTAAGGTATAAACATATTTGGCATTCTAGATATTTATAAAGTTTAAGAGACTCATCTAGAGCAATAAGTCAGCCTTTAATTTAATGTAAAGAAAACATGTTGGTAATTGATCATTTGAATCTTATATTTGCTTTCTATTTTTTTAAATAAATCTTTATTGTTCAGATTATTACAGTTGTTCCTCTTTCCCCCTCATAGCTCCCCTCCACCTGATTCTCCCCTCCCACCCTTCCCCCTCACCACTGTCCTTGTCCATAGGTGTACGATTTTTGTCCAGTCTTTTCCTGCAACCCCCACACCCTCTTCCTCCCGAGAATTGTCAATCTACTCCCTTTCTATGCCCCTGATTCTATTATATTCACCAGTTTATTCTGTTCATCAGATTTTTTATTCACTTGATTTTTAGATTCACTTGTTGATAGATATGTATTTGTTGTCACTTTGTTGTTCATAATCTTTATCTTTACCTTTTTCTTCTTCTTCCTCTTCTTAAAAATACCCTTCAGCATTTCATATAATACTAGTTTGGTGGTGATGAACTCCTTTAGCTTTTTCTTATGTGTGAAGCTCTTTATCTGACCTTCAATTCTAAATGATAGCTTTGCTGGATAGAGTAATTTTGATTGTAGGTTCTTGCTATTCATCACTTTGAATATTTCTTGCCACTTGCTTCAGGCCTACATACTGTATTTTCCGGCGTATAAGATGACTTTTTAACCCAGGAAAATCTTCTCAAAAGTCAGGGGTTGTCTTATAGGGTGGGTGCTGAAACTTCTGAGCTGGACTGGAAAATCTGCAGTCACCACATACAGTTGGGGGAGCTCAAAAACGGCCGCACTTCATTCATTTCAATGGAGCTGAATGGAGACCACAAGTGTCTCCAGTCAGCTCCTTTTTGTGCCACATACGGTCTCCATCCAGACTTTTTAACCCAGGAAAATCTTCTCAAAAGTTGGGGGTCATTTTATATGCCCAGTCATCTTATACACCAGAAAATATGGTAGTTTCTGTTGAGAAATTAGCTGAGAGTCATATGGGTGCTCCCTTATAGGTAACTAACTGTTTTTCTCTTGCTGCTTTTAAGATTCTCTCTTTGTCTTTTTTCCTTGGCATTTTAATTATGTTGTATCTTGGTGTGGTCCTCTTTGGATTCCTCTTGTACTTCCTGCACTTCTCTGCACTTCCTGCACTTGTAAGTCTATTTTTTTCACCAGGTAGAGGAAATTTTCTGTCATTATTTCTTCAAATAGGTTTTCAATATCTTGTCCTCTCTATTTCTGGCACCCCTATAATTTGCCTGTTGATACTCTTGAAGTTGTCCCAGAGGCTCCTTGCATTATATTCATATTTTTGTATTCTTTTTTCCTTTTGCTTTTCTGGTTGGGTGTTTTTTGCTTCTTCATATTTCAAATCTTTGACTTGATTCTTGTGATCCTCTAATCTGCTGTTGGATCTCTATATATTATTCTTTATTTCAGTCCATGTGTGCTTAATTTCTAATTGGTTTTTTTACATATCCTTGAGAGTCTCACTAATTTCTAGGAGGTTTATAAAAGATTCTTGAGTAACCTTATGACTGTGGTTTTGAACTCTATATCTAGAAGTTTGCTTTCCTCCATTAATTTCATTTGTGACCTCTTTGTCTCCGCATTTTGGCTGCTTCCCTGTGTTGATAGAGTAGCTTTGTGTGCTAGGTGTCCTATAGGACCCAGTGGCTCAGCCTCCCCAATTACCTGAGGTGGACACTCTTGGTGCACCCTTTTGTGTGCTGTGTGCACAGTTTTGTTGTAAAGTCTTGATTGCTATTGGTATCACTGGGAGGAATTGACCTCCAGGCCAATTTGCTGTGAGGACCAGATGTGTCTACAGTGGGAGAACTTCTGTGCTGGAGACACCCTTATGGGACAAGTCTTGCTTCAGTGGGGCTTTGTTGCTCACTGAGTCTGCCCCAAGTGTGTCTCTCATGGATGTGAAGAGTTGTAATCTGGATGGTCTCACTCTGACCACTGAGTACACTGGCTCTTGGATCTCCAAGGAAGTGCAAAGTCAGCCACTGCCTGAGGCCACCCAGCAGGAGCTACAGAAAGATCTGCAGATTCCTCCTCTTTGTTTGGGGTTTGGAGGTGCCTAAATGGGCTCAGCTGTGAAATAATACAGGCTGCTGATGAGCCTTAGGCCTTCTTTTGGAAGCTCTGGGGTTCTCTGACCCAGCTGCAATTTGACAGGTTTTTAGGTGGAGAAAGCCCAGGCCATTTGTATGCAAAAGCCTCTGCTCACAGTTTGGGTTGGGTTGTAAATTGGGTGGAGCAGGGTCTCACGGAATCACCAGGGCAAAGCAAACCACAATGGCTGCAGGTCTGCTCTGCCTCAGAGAGGTCCTGGGGTCTGTGTCCAGAGCCCCATGCAGGAACAATGATCGTTGCAAGCACATCTGCAAGAAAGCCGCCATCACGTTTTGGCCTGATATCAGACAGTCCAGTTTCTCTCAGTCTGAGTCTGGTCCCCAGATGCTCGCCCAAAACTGCTGGAGTTCAGAGCAGTCGGGAGCTTGTATCTCTCTCCCGAATGAAAAAGACTATAGAGTACCCAGGTGCCAGCCCCTTTTGTGTGCGCTTCTGTACCTCCACACTTCCACACCTCTGCACCTCCTACCAGACGCAATGTACTTTCTCTTTCCTTCTAGTTGTAGAATTTCTGCTCAGCCAGCATTCCATGGTTCTGGATGCTATTCATTTTGTCTTTTCATTGTAGTTTTAATGTAGTTGAGTGCGGCAGCAAATTCAGGTGTTTACCTATGCCACTATCTTGGTTCCTTAATCTGCTTTCTATTTTCTTGATTTCTGTTCTTATTTTTATTATTTCTTTTTTCTGTTTCCATTAGCTTGCATTTCATCGTCATTTTTCACCTTCTTGAGATGGATAATTAGAGCATTAATTTTTAGACTTTCTTGTTTTCTATCAAATAAACCTAAGGCTATATGTTTCTCTCTAAGCACAGCTTTAGCTATATCTCATAAGTTCTAATAAATAGTATCTTCATTACTTTCCAGTTAATATTTTATTAGTTTGATTATAATATTTTCTTTGATGAATTATTTAGAAATATATTGCTTAATTTCAAAGGCATAGATGTTTCCAAATTTTCTTTTTATTTCTAGCTAATTTCCACCATGATCTGAAATAGTACTTTGATTTTAATTCTTTGAAATGTGTTGAGAATTACTTTATGTCCCACATTTGGTTAGTTTTCTTAAATAATCCTTGTACACTTGATAATATCATCTCTTCTAGGGTTATTTGGTACAGTGTTTTATATATATAATATATGTATATATAATATATATACATATATAATATATAAATAAATATATAAAATATATATTCAATTAGGCTACATTTTAAGCATGTTATTCAAATATTTTAAATCCTTATTTTTTGTCTGTTTTATCAGTTACTGAGAGAATTGTATTAAAATCTTCTATTAAAAATATAAACTCATTTATTTTTAATTTCTGTCACTTTAAAAACTGCTTTATTTCGGGTTATGTTACGAGATCCATGCACATGTAGAGCTGTTGCACCTTCCCGACAGGCAGTATTTTTATCATGACGTCCTTCTCTATGTCTGATAAAGATTTTCAGCTTAGTTTCCTTTGTCTTGTATTAGTACTGTTTTACCAGCTTTCTTTCGGGATCATGTTGGCATTGTAAGTACTTTTCAATTTTTATTTTCCAACATTTTGGTGTCCCTCTGCTTTAGGTACGCCTCTTAAAAGTCTCATCTTTTTTTTTTTTTTTCATTTTGGTTTCTTTTGTGCTGGTTGTTCTGTATATCATTTCCCCCTCTGATCCACTTGCTTCCTATATGCCAAATTTTTGTTGATATATTTCACGTACTATCTGTTCTGTTTGATTTGCTTTTCCCTTTTTCATTAGGTTTAGAGAAAAAAAATGTCAAAGCTTTTGTTCTAGATCTGCCTCAGACACTTCCATGGTCAGCATGCAAGTCTTATTATTATTCATTATTGTTCATTCTCATTAACTACAGTCCCTGTATAAGCCCCATTTTATGGATCCCATTATTCAACCATCATCCCTTAGATTTTCACCTCATTTTCTCCAATACCCCCATCTGAACAATTCTTTAAATCTGCCTCTACACTGCTCCTCCTTACACAGCTGAAGTCCCGTGTTCCATCATTTTAATCTTCATATTGTATACACTTTCCCCCCACCTTGGCCTAGTTGAACTAGTATGTGGAACCACAACTCTGATTAAATCCACCTTCCTGCCTATTCTGCCCATGGATCTGTTCCACTGAACATGGCCAGAGAAAACCATGCTGGTCTCGCTTCATCACCATGACCATGAATTTCAAGGGGCTTGCTAATGCTACCCCTCAACCATACTATGTTTGTCTCATTATTTGTTCTCTCTGTCTCTACCAGCTACTATATTATGTCTTTCTTTCCTGATCCACACTCTCAGCTGATGAACTTGCTTTGACAATTAACTAAGAAAAAATAAAGCACTTAAAATAAAACTGGCACAGACTTCCAGCACCCTTCCCAGCCCACATACTAGCAAGTCCCCCATGTACTCTGCATCTACGTCACTATAGATGAACTTTCTGTGGCCCTGTCTGATGTGCATTAAAATCCACCTGTTCTTACCTCCTTAATGCACCACTCCAGAAATCCTCACCTGTCTCCTAATTTTAAAATTTCTTGCTCCATTATATCATCCCCAATAGTACATACACAAGCAGTTTTCCCCTCACTATTTCAAAAAACCTCTTTCTGACACCATATTGATGACCTATAAAACAAAAGCTTATGTGTGAATAAAAAGTATACTAAATTAATTAAAAAATAAGAAACAACTTGAGGGAAATATTTGCCACTCATATCACAGACAGAGATCTATTCCCATTATTAAAACACTTCTATAAATCAACAAAGTCTCATCACAACATTGGTAAATGATATGAATGAGAAGTTCAGAGGGAAGTAAATCATCATTTCACTCTTAACCATATAAACATATTCTCAAGAGAATTAAAAGACAAACAGGTACAATGTTCCCCTCTCATATTGGCAAAAGTGTAAAATTTTATTAGTCTCTGTGAAGTATTGGTTAGAAGCCTGTGTCTGAAGCCAGACTAAGTGTGTCTGAATCCTACTAATTGGGGAGTTTGCAAAAATTTCTTGACTCTCTACTCTTATTTTTCTTGCAAGTAAAACAGGAATCATAATTATACCTACCTCATGACAGGAATATTTTAATGATTGAAGATGTAAATTTGTGTAACATGCTTACAGCTGCTCCTGACACAGAATAAAAAGCTGTTACCATTAAAACAACATTTTTGGGTGGCAGAGGCTATGAGATCATAGTCAACTTTATTCATTGATAGCGAGAGTCTAAATTATTACAACTTGGCAGAACCTAAAGAAGTAACAAATGAACATGCCCTTTAACTAAGCAATTTCACTTCTGCACGTTTGTCTTGCAGATATACTTCACACATTTGGAATGATGTTGTACACATTTCTTAGTGCATTACTGTCTGCAAATGCCCATCAATAGAGTATCAGTTAGAAAAGTTAGATTCATGCATTCCTTGAGAATTCACCTTTAACTCTGTGTGCTGATGTAGATTTTTGGTTATTTTATATATAACAAGATATATTTTTTTCAGTAAAAAGGCACAGGGAACAATAGTCTTGCATAAGTGCTGCCATTTGTATAAAAGGAAGGATAACAATAACAGTAATGTTCTGTGTATACTCGCATGTGCAACAGAAGCTCTGGTCACCATGGCCGTGTAAGTAAACATGGTACCCACTGCCTCCCACAATCACATCAAAATTTGCAACGAAAACAGAACAACCATCATGCAGAACATGTGAAATCTAGCTGAATGAAAGTCCTACAGCTAAAGGAATTAAAGAAAAAGCACATCAAGACTAGTAGGAGGGGTGGGATACATGGGGCAGAATCACAGAACAGGCTGGTCCCACACCCAAAAATGGCAGTTTAAAATCGAGAGTGATATCTTGACTGTGGAGGCTTCCCTGAGGAGTAACGGGTCCCTGCCCCACACCAGGCCCCAACCCAGGGTTCCAGTGCCAGGAAGAGAAGACCCCACAACTTCTGTCTGTAAAAACCAGTGAAAAATGAAGCTGAGTGACATGGAGACTGCTGAAGTCTCAGGCAATTTCTCTTAAAGGGCTGCCACAGAGACTTACTTGGACTCACTCCCTTTGAACCCAAGCTCTGGGGAAACGGTTAGAAAAGAACCTGAGACATTTGGGGGGAACAGAGTTGTCTGGAACCAGGGTGAGAGCTGGAGGGGCAGCTTTCTCCCCAACAGAAGTGCTGGCAGAGCCAATGTTCATTTGTTGAGCTCTCCCCAACACAGAGCTGACAGGCTGCACCATATCTGAATCCCATCAATCTAGCTCACACTTATTGACTGGTCCTGGTGATTCCCTGAAACCATGTCCTCCCTAGTTGCAAGATCATCTAAGCCATTTCCAGTAGTTTTTCCATACAATTGACCTCTCTTGACTCATGTTTTGGACTTTCCTAAAATCCCTCAAATGAGCAGCAGCTGGCATCTGCATGCCCCATACCTCTTAGTAAGTGACCCCAGTCCCACCACTAGCAGCAGCTCACCCTCATTCACTCTTGGCCTCTGGGCACCTCCAAGTGCAAAACAAATAGCAGCCATCTTCAGATTGCTCTGTAGCTCATCCTGGATAGCCCCATACATGACACAGGCAAAAGATGACTTTGAACCTCCCAAGAAACCCTAGAGCCAGTGCACCCTGGTGGTCAACTTCAACCACACCAGATTTAAACCCTACAACATCTATGAATGACATTCTAAAGGGGCAGACTTGGTGAGCACCAAAGCCCCACTGAAGCAAGTCCTGCTCCATAGGCTCCTGCACAACAGCTCTTCAGCTGGAGTCACAGCCAATCCTTGCAACCTATTTCCCAGTGATGCCAATATAAAGCAAGGCTCAACTGCAATAGGACAGAGCATTCAGCTCACATGAGGGTTCACCTGAAGTTCCCACCTCAGGTAACTGCGGAGGCTAAGCCACTGGGCCTTACAGGACACCTGCTACACAAAGCAGCTCTACCAAGTCCAGGAAACACAACAGATCTACCTAATACATAGAAACAAATACAGGGAAGCAGCCAAAATGCAGAGACAAAGAAATATGTCACAAATGAAAGAACAGGAGAAATCTCCAGACAAAAAGAATAAATGAAATGGAAGCAAGAAAACTACCAGATTCAGAGTTCAAAACAATAATTATAAGGATGCTCTAGGAAATCAATTAGAACTTCAAAGAATTTAGTGAAAACATCAACAACATAAAAAAGAACCAGGCAGATATCAAGCTGTATTACAAAACCATTGTTTTCAAAACTGCCTGGTACTGGCACAAGAACAGATATATAGATCAATGGAATAGAATAGAGAACCCAGAAATTGACCCAAACCACTATGCTCAATTAATATTTGACAAAGGAGGCAAGAACATACAATGGAGTCAAGACAGTCTCTTCAATAAATGGTGTTGGGAAAATTGGACAGATACATGCAAAAAAAATGAAAATAGACCGCCAACTTACACCATACACAAAAATAAACTCAAAATGGATAAAGGACTTTAATGTAAGACAGGAAACCATAAAAATACTAGAGGAACTTAAAGGCAACAAAATCTCAGACATATGCCGAAGCAATTTCTTCACTGATACAGCTCCTAGGGCATTGGAAACTAAAGAGAAAATAAACAAATGGGACTACATCAAAACTAAAAGCTTCTTCACAGCAAAATAAACCATCAACAAAACAACAAGAAAGCCCACTGCATGGGAGAACATATTTGCAAATGTTATCACTGATAAGGCTTTAATCTCCAACATTTACAGGGAACTCATATAACTTAACAAAAGGAAGATAAACAATCCAATCAAAAAATGGGCAAAGGACCTAAATGGTCACTTTTCAAAAGAAAACTTTGAGCATGTTTTTATATGTCTCTTGGCTTTCTGAAAATCACTAATCATCTGAGAGATGCAAATCAAAACAACAATGAGGTACCATCTCACACTTGTAAGAATGACTATCATCAACAAATCAACAAACAAGTGCTGGAGAGGATGCAGAGAAAAAGGAACCCTTCTGCACTGCTGGTGGGAATGCAGACTGGTGCAGCCACTATGGAAGACAGTATGGAGTTTCCTCAAAAAGTTAAAAATGAAACTCCCATTTGACCCTGTGATCCCACTTCTAGGAATATATCCCAAGGAACCAGAAACACCAATCAGAAATGATATATGCATCCCTATGTTCATAGCAGCACAATTTACCACAGTTAAGATTTGGAAACAGCCTAAGTGCCCATCAGCAGATGAATGGATTGGAAAACTGTGATACATCTACACAATGGAATACTATGCTGCTGTAAAAAGGAAGGAATTCTTACCATTTGCAACAGCATGGATGGAACTGGATAACATTGTGCTAAGTGAAATAAGCCAGTCAATGAAAGAAAAATGCCACATGATCTCTCTCATTTATCGATAATAAAGAACATTATAAGCTGAAGAACAAAAATAGATACAAAGGCATAGCTACATCGAACAGACTGTCAAACTACAGTGAGAAGGTTGGGGAGGATTCGGAGGTTTAAGAGATCAACTGAAGGACTTATATGCATGCATATAAGCATAATCAATGGACACAAGACACTGGATGTAGGGGAGGAAGGGGGAAGGTCAAGGGGAAAAAATGGAGACTTATATAACACTCTTTGTAATACTTTAAGCAATAAAACAAAATTTTTTAAAAAAAGGACCAGTCAGAAGTGAGGGATACACTAACTGAAACAAAGAAATAAAGAATAATTTATAGAGAATCAACAGTAGAGTAGAGGACACTGAGAATCAATCAAGAATTTGGAGTATAAGGAAGCAAAAAAAAAAAAAACCAACACCCAATCAGAAGAGCAAAAAGAAAAAAAGAACTCAAAAATATTAAGATAGTGTAAGGAGCCTCTGGAACAACTTCATACCAACATTCACATCATAGAAAAGTAGAAGAGAGGGAAGAAGAAATTGCAAACCTATTTGAAAAAACAATGAGAGAAAACTTCCCTAACCTGGTGAAATAATTAGAATACAAGTCAGGAAGCACAGAGAATCTCAAACAAGATGAACCCAAACCAAGACACATCATAATTAAAATGCCACAGTTAAAGTCAAAGAGAGAATCTTAAAAACAGCAAGAGAAAGGCAGCTAGTTACCTCCAAGGGAGTGCCCATATGACTACCAGTTGAATTCTCAACAGAAACTATGCAGGCCAGAAGGGAGTGGCAAGAAATATTCAAAGTGATGAAAAGCAAGGACCTACAACCAAGATTACTCTACCCAGCAAAGTCATTCTATAATTTCGAATTGAAGGTCAGATAACTAGCTTCATAGACAAGGAAAAGCTCAAAGAGTTTACCACCACCAAACCAGTATTACATGAAATGTTGAAGGGGATTCTTTAAGAAGAGGAAGAAGAATAAATAAAAGATAAAAAATATGAACAATAAATGCATATCTATCAACAATTGAATCTGAAAATAAAAATAAACCATCGAGAAATTTAACGGACAAAATAAACTGATGAATAAAGTAGAACCAGAGGAATTGAAACATGGAACAGACTGACGAATCTCAGAGGGAAGAGGGGAGGGAGGCAAGGAAGAGATTAACCAAAGAACTTATATGCAAATATGCATTACCTATGGATATAGATAATAGGGTAGTGAAGACCTGTGACAGAGCAGGAAGTTAGTGGAAGGGCAGTTTGGGGGAAGGAAGAGGAGGGACATCAATAATATTTTTAATAATAAAAGTTTAAATAAAGAGAAGCTCAGACACAATTCACAAAATAAAAGTATTAACAGTGGTTTCCAGCAGAGTAGGCAAATAGGCTTAGAAGTTAGAAGTAAAGTTTTCAGTGAATGCCTTCTTTTACTTTACAATAGATTTTTTAAAATATATTTTATTGATTTTTTACAGAGAGGAAGGGAGAGGGATAGAGAGTTAGAAACATTGATGAGAGAGAAACATCAATCAGCTGCCTCCTGCACACTCCCTACTAGGTATGTGACTGCAACCAAGGTACATGCCCTTGACCAGAATTGAACCTGGGACCCTTGAGTCCGCAGGCCGACGCTCTATCCTTTGAGCCAAACCGGTTGGTTAGGGCTCTTTACAGTAGATTTATACTCTATGATAGATTGGGGAAAATTCCAGAATATGTTAGTTCTCTGCCTAAAACCCTCCAAATGATTGTTCACCTTTCTTAGCAATTTAGTCTTTACCTTTGTGTTCTAAACTGTTTGTCTCTCCATCCTCTCCTATAACTTTCTACACACTCACACAGTCATATCACCTTCTTGTCATCCTTGAAAATCTCAAACATGCTCCTGCCTCAGACTCATTGCTACTGATCTCTTGTTTTCAGTATATTTCCTTCATACTACACGTGGCTTGAGGACCTTTGCCTATTTTCTAGTTTTATTTTAGTCTCTAGTCCTTTTAAACTCTATTTTTGGTGCAGTGTACTTCTTTTCTCATTTATAGTTTCTATGTCATTTATTGTGCTGTCTACAGAATCCCCCTTTTTAAGGTCCTTCTACTTTTGCCATGTTTTTTTGTGATAATTTTTTCTCTTACTTTTTTCCTGAGTTCTTTTATGCGTTTTTATGTATATTTTGTATCTCATTCAATAAAGGCAACCACATTTATTTAAACTGATGGCAAAATACCTGTTCACAACGTTTATCTGATCCATTGGAAATAGTATTCTAATGAGTGCTCTTCACCTGCTATCTTCTTTGCATTTTCATTTTTTCCTTGTAGAACTTTTGTATAGATTCTTTACTGATCCTTTTTAATAATTCAATATTTAAGGTCTGTGTTTGTTTATTTGTTAGTTCTGAACCAGCTCTTTCCTTTGAAGGAAATTTTTCAGAGAGGGAGAAGCGAGGGACTAGTTCCATGCTATTTGGGATTTTTCCCTATAATCCAGGGATTTATGAGAGAGTTTATGTAGCCTTTACTATTTCCCAAATAGTTGGAACAGGCAGTATTTTTCCTTCACAATATATGTGTTGTGTTCTTCCCTGCTGCCATAGAGAAACATTGCTTCTTGGAAATATGGCTTATTTAAGTGACATTTCATTCAGCCATACTTGTTCTGCATCTGGAATGAAGTAAGGTAGTTGGGATCCCCAGCTTCCATCTCTTGCCCATCTCTACATCCTTGCAAGCAAAGAATATTGTTTTTGCACATCTGTGTGCTCAGAACAACTTTGCAAAGTGTAAAATATGCAGGGTTTTTTCTGAAGCCTATAGCAACTGGATCCTATCGTCAGTTAGTTCTCTCACTGTATTATCTTCTCCTAATTTCCTCCCTCGTGACATTGTTTACTGTTCACTTTATTTCTTTTGGATTATTTTTGGTTGAAAAGGGGGAAATGCTGATTTCATGTCAATGTTCAGATTTGAAATTCCTTGTACTTCAACTTTCCTGGAGCACTTTATAAAATGACAGTCCTATCAGGTGAGGAGAAAAGCAGAACATGGAGTTAATAGGCCTATTTGTCATGTACCAGCTACTCTACTAATACTGGAAATACAACATCAAGCTAGACAGACATTGTTTTGTGGTTTATATTCTAGTTATATAGATTTAAAAAATTAATAAGAGTAGTTACCAAAATAGAGTAGTTAAAAGTCATAGTAAGTACACTAAAGAAAAGAATATTCCAGTATATATCTTTGAATCTGACAGCTGCTGTAATCAAATTCAGGTTAGATATTTTTGTTTTATTGCCTTATTGTTTTTGTTTTATTTCTTTAGAAATGTATCCAGTGGCTTTTAAAACTCCAAACCCCAGCTGTCGTTATTTGGCAAACTTGGAAATGCATGTTCTATCCATTTGCCAAGATTGCCTTTGTGGCTGGCCAGAGGTTCACAACAGAGTTTGAGTAACCCACAGTTTCTTTTCCATAGAATGCCACACAGTTAATGAGTTATCTTTATCTTTGTGGGAACTTATTTCTGAGTTAAAAAAATCAAAACATGGTTTTCTTATTGGCTAAAATATTTACATATTTGACCGAATAAAGGAAAAAGTAACAAGCCTAAAAACCAAGCGCTAAACATGTCTACGATCTTAGTTAGTTAGCCAATAATAAATATATTTCCTTTTCCATGGTTGGGCACTGGATTTTTAGCTAGAGTTATTTTTAAGCCATCATGTCCCTTCTTGATATAGCTTAGAGTAATGATTGACCTATAGGGTGGTCAGTAGCGTTGTGTCTAAAGATGTGTAGATGCTAGGAAGAATTTTAGAAAAATCAATTAGAGATGTTTGATGATGGAAGTAATGTAAATGCACTAAAGACTGCAAAGATGCAGATGCCAAATAATTAAGAATCTGAGAATTTTCTTTTGTTCAATTAACTACTAGAGGATTTTATAAATTTATGTTAACCTGTATGGAGTTCTCTCATAAAATCAAGTAGTTAAAGATGTTACTTGTGGGAAAGAACTTATAGAACACTAGAATATCAGTTCCCATCTATTTTCAACTAAAGCTTATTTATTTTGGAAAAAATATTATGGTTAATAATAGAAAACATCATGAATATTGTTCATACCCTCTTTAAATGAGCAAATTCATTTTCACTTCACATACTAGCACGTGGTGACATCAAAAACCAGTTTTCCACCTAAGTTTAGCATCAGAGCATTGAATAGTAAGCATTGTAGTGGATTATCAACACTAGGTAAATTAAAAGACTCCAAAGAAATTAGGCCATAATCAAATCCTTATATTATTCTCTTACTTTTTTCCTGCAGACACCTTCACTATGTACATATATGATTAACTGAAACAACTTTAACTTAGTTTCACATTGTTAACAGTCAATCATATTCCAAGTTCTGATGGGTAATTTCACAAGGGATACCTTCCTGAACTAAGAATGTTATGTGTCCTAGCTAAACTCTTAAGGAGTAAATATTTCTTAGCATCATGAAAACCCAGTCAGACTGTTTTTCCCCCTAAAATATTTATTCTTCCTCCAAGAGCATAACTAACATGTGCTGATGCTTTTAATTCTGCTGTATTACATTCAAACTTTACCTCCCATATCAATGCTGAAAACCAATAAATAGCTTCTGGTGGCTCTTGGAAAGGAAAAAAAATATTATAAAATATGACTGGAATACAGTCTTATAATTATTTTAATACCAATAATTTTAGAGAATTTTGCAGTCTTTGTTATTTGCCTCATAGAATCCCAACAAAATTAAATACAATGAAAACTTCATACAATTTGAGGATTTTTTTTTAGGCAACTCTGGCCACCATAAAACAATGACCATAGACTTGGTGGCTTAAACAACAGGAATTTATTTCTCAGAATTATGGAGATTGAAAGTCCATGATCCAGGTGTCAGCACGGTCAGTGCCTGGTGAGAACTCTCTCCTTGGGTTGTAGAATGCCACCTCCTCACTGTGACCTCACATGAGTTTCTCAGTGCATACAGGTGGAGAGAAAGAGAAAGGTAGTAAACTCTCCAGTGTCTCTTCTTATAAGGGCACTAATCCTATCATGGGCCCCATCCTCATGACCTCTTCTAACCCTAGTTACTTCACCCAAACTGCATCTCTGAATACCATCGCATCAGGGATTAGGGCTTCAACATATAAATTTTAAGGGGACATCATTCAGGCTGCAAGAGATCTATACAAATAATGGAAGAGTCCTAAGGATTTATAAAGGCAGTATCTTTCTAGTCATATGATTGATTATGTAACACATTTCCCACTACAACTTATATAATTTAATCTGATTATAAAATCATCTAATAAAATCTTCATGTGGCATGAAGATTTTAAAAAATATATTTATCTTGTGTTTCATATTTTCCTTCTTTTACTTCTTTTTGAGGAGCTAAGCTCTGAACTTGTTTCCTTGGAGAAAGAAACATGAGGTAGAAGGGGGGGAAAAAGAGTCTTTTTCCTTTGGTTTTCAAAAGCCAAAACCGTAAGAGTAATTCTGGTATAGACAAAGGTATATTTGAAAGCTATTCCATAAGCCACATGGAAGGAAGAGAGTTGGAGTTCTATTAAGGAAAGTGAAAATGTGGTTGGAAATGGAGAGCTGAGCCTTTTTCACGTCCATGTTATGGGGTAGAGTCTCAGAAAGATGACAGAATCCTGGAGAAACTATGAAGAGATTCAGTGAGAAACTCTGTTTTCCATTTCCTGGTTTAGAGCCCAGGTGAGGTGGGAAGACTGGAAATTTGAGGCACCTGGGAGAGAGGGCAGGTGCTACCTGTTTTCCATAGTAGAATCCTGATGAGGTGGCAAGAGGGAAGGGCTGCATGCTGAGTTCAGGTCCACTGAGCCAAAGACTTGGATTCCTGTGCTGCAGACCAAGTGGCAGAATGATTCTTGTCGCTCAAGTTTGAAAAAGAATTACTATACCTGAAGAGATCATGTAAACAGTATGAGGGACATCTCATCCCTACCTGCTGGACTGACGAATGAGGACTACAGAGAGAAGCCATGTGTCAGGGGGTGACTGTGCAGACCAAGCATGTCAAACTCGTGGCCGGCAGGATGTGTGCCTCATTTATTTGGCCCATGTTAGACTTTGAGTTTGACATGCTTGGGACAGATGATATTGGGGATCATGTGCTCCCGCAAGGGACCTGAGACCACTCAGGCCCCCCATTTAGACAAAGCTCTGGAGAAATTTCTAGGTGTAGACTGACTGTGGTTAAGTTCAGGCCTCCCAGTAGATTGGGGGCTCAAAATAGAAACTGTGAAGGAAGAAAGTATGTCGCACTAGGCCTGTGGGTTCATCTTTTCCCAGGGACTAAATCTGCATCCCATGAGGTTTTGTCAGGCCACAGAATACTCACTCTGATGCATCTTTCCCTCCGGACAATGGATGCCTGATCACCTCATGTTCTTTACTCTTTTCTGCACCATGAACCCATATGTCCAACACACCATGAGGCATTTTCATTTGAATGCCTTGAGACACTTCATACTCAATATATTCAAAATCATACTCATAATCTTCCCCCAAGCTCTCTTTAGTATGCCCTGTCTCAGCGAGCAGGACCCTTTCTAATCACAGTACAAGCCAGCATCCTGCTGCTGGTCCTTGACAGCCCCCTCCATCATCACCCATCTTCATCCCGTTGTTTCTCTCCATTTCTACTACAACCACTTTAGCCCACGTTCCCATCATCTTTCCCTTGGAAAGGGGTCTGTTCATTCACTCAGCACACACCCTCCCTTCCATCATTCTCTGCGCTGCACCCGAATGATTTTCAAAATGAAATGGACCATGTCGTTCCCTACAAGTCACCCTCAATGCCTCACACAGATTCCATTGTGCCAGTTCTTCGGGAGATGGCTGCTGTGATTTTCCACAACCTCGTCTTAAACCATACTTCCCTCACTTTATGTACCCCAGACACACTGGCCCCCTTTCCCTTACTTAAGCCAGCAAAGTTCCCACTGCCTCAGAGCATTTGCATGTCTGCTCTTTCAACCTGGAATGCTATTCTTTGCATCTTTACGAGTCAATTTCTAGTCATACCTCAGATCTTAGTTCCTTATTCCTAACCTTGCTAACCAATCATATCCCCCATTCATGGTTTCAGAGCAATAGGCATCTCCCCTTCACAGCAATAATAATAATTGAACTATTCACTTATTTTGTGATTATTTATTACCCTTTGCTTACCCCATTAGGCTGTCAGCTCAATGAGCAGTGAGAACATATCAGTATTCCTATTTTATCCACAGTGGCTTGGACACATAGTAGGCATTCAATAAAGTATCAATAAAGTATTTAGAAGCCTCAAGTGCGTCTTTACCACAGTAACAATAGTTGTGACTCTTTGAGTGCTTACTCTAAGCGTGGCGCCATTAGAAGCATTTGTTGCATGTATTATTAGCTCGTTTAACTCCCAAAACAACACTGTGTGGTAGGCAGTGCTATTATCATCACTGGTTCTCAGGCTGGGAAATAGGCACAAGCCTCACATGGTTGGCAATATAGGCTCAGAGACCAGTTCCCCACCGCCAGCCTGCACTGCCTAGGCAGCCTGTCCCACGGTGAGTGTCGGGCCCACCCACCCAAGAGGCAGCTGCTGGCACCCTGCTTCATGGAAAATTACGGATGTACATTCACATCAAATTATATTAATTATAAGACCATAGAAAGCTTGAGTACATTAAATTCTCACACATTATACACATTCTTCATTTACTTGTATAACCTGGACAGGGCCAGGTGCCTATTGAATACTTCTGTGCTGGAATTCGTGCTAGAAATTAATAAATATAAAGAATAGATGGTGTGTGCCCTTAAGATGCTCCCAGTCTGGTGAGATAAATGGAGACAGAAAAAAATCGTTCAGTACAATGCGGCGGGAGCTATTGTGGTGCTAGGGGAAGGCAGAGAGGACCAAGCTCAGTGTTTCCTAGCAGAGGGTGGGATGGTCAGGAACATAACTTCTTACCTCTTGGATTCCCTCTATTAAAAATGGTGTGAGCCTGGCCCATGCTGAAGATTTCTAATACCCCCTTTCTCCTCTATTTTTTCCATAGCTCAGATTGCTTGCTAGAGCTGCCAGAACAAAATATCACAAACTGAGTGGCTTAAACAACAGAACTTACTGTTGCAGAGGCTGGAATTGTTT
>PVJC01017022.1:0-33012 GCA_004026665.1 Murina feae | reverse complement strand
GTACAGCAAGATTTTTGTTACTAATCATATTCTTTCTTATTCTGTAGATTACTTTAGTTAATCTAGTTAATCTATTTTTTACTGTGATAAAACCTAACTTTTTAATTCAAGAAAAATAATTTCTTCATCTAAAATTGCTGTCTTGTTAAGTGTAAAAGCCTGATATGAAGCATAAGCCTGAGTAATAGCTTAGCTCTAGTGAATATCTATCTTCCCTTCCCTGGGGCATTAGCCTTGTCTTAGTGCCTTGTAAAGGACAGAGAAGGGATGGGGAAGCAAATGACCTAGCAAGGAAACAGATCAGATAGTATTTGAAAGATTATCTTGCACCAGTGCTGTAACTTGCACACCCTAATACATTCTCTGTGTTAATTTCTTACTAGGTATTTGAGCTCCTTGTCAAAGGCTACCTTTTTGCTAACCCTGCACACTGGGGTGTGTGGTGAGATGTGTGATGTGACAGCCAAAAGACTGAAGGGAACCTCTCCTGCCTATGGGAAAGCCACTGTCACCTCCAGAAGCCAAAGGTCGGAATCAAGACCTGAAGAAGTGGCAAATCCCCTTGACTTGTGATGTTGGAGTTAGAGGAGTGTTCTGTAGTTATGGTGTTTGTCTGATGTATTGTTGCTGGTGATACCTTCCAGGATTAGAAAGCCTGGGACATGATTCCAGATCAACCCACCACCCATCGGTGGGTGGAAGATGGTAATAAAGCAACACCTTAGCACATGTAATCTAATCTCTCCCTCTCCTCATTGTTAAAATGAGGTATCACAATACCTGCCTACCTTGTGAAACTGTTTGAAAAATAAATGGGAAAATACTTGAAAACCACTTAAAAGAAAGCCAGTTTCAACCAAGCACTAAGCATCAGTAATTTGTTGTTTTGGGCCTTCCTTCCTTTGTCAGGCTTTAAAAGTTCTAAGAAAAAAGGTTATTAAAACTTGAGATTTATCAAATAGGCTGAGGCAAAAGTGACCAAGTTGCCATCTTCATAACCCGTAAGTCTTCATCTTCCAGAATGCCCTATCTCAAATAGTGGGAAAATATGTATAAACAACAACAATAATAACTAATCCCAGTGTTACTAATGAACCCATGTATTCTACTAACCAGTTTCTCATTGAATTCTAATAGGACTTCACACAGTAAGTCCTTAAAAATTAGTACCTTACAAATGAGAACGTGCAGGTTTGAAAGACCAAACAATTTACCCAAGATCATACTTGGGAGTCCGGAACCCAGGTCTTTCTGAGTGCAGAGCCTGTGGACAAATGGGATGACTAAATAATAACAGAGACATGTTCTTATCATGCACTTCTTTCCACGGCTCTCACAGGAAGGAGACTGAGTCTATTTACCATGATTCTTGGCTTCCCAGGGTTTTAATTTCCTCAGCTGCAAATGAAGCTATACACGCCAGGTAATCTGTAAGATTTTTTTTTTTATCTCTAAAACTCTATATGTCTATTATCTGGCACAGAGATAATCTGAACATGAAAGAAAGTCAGAGGGAAGTCTCCCAGAAACCATACCATTATGTTCTCCTTTCCCTCAAAGTAGAATGTTTATTCCTTTCTGTATTTCTTCTAAGTGAAAGTTATTCCACAAGTCTGCCTGACGGGCAATATTTGTTTTGTTAGAGCTATAGGAAAAAAAACACATTCAGGGAATGATGGGACTTTAATGGAAATAACGTTTTGAGTAAGGTTTAGTCTTTTTATTCAAGAATTTGCCTTGCATTCTGCACCTATGCCATATGTGAGCGATGGGGAGAGCCCTCACGTTGGAAGCAGCAGGGTGTGGCCATGTGGGAGAGTTTCTCTGTAATGGACAATTTTAACTCGAAGTAACTCTTGATCAAAAACTAGACTTTTCCTTTGTCCTCAGGGCCAAGAGCTGGAGATGTTATAAAGAGCTTAATGGACATTTCATGTGAATCAGAGGACTGTATCCTCCAAACTTTGTTATGTGTTTTATTTTTGTTCCCCTGAAAATACGAATTTGTGGCAATGTAATTTTTAGCACATACTTTTTATTTTCTAAACAGTGAAATGTAAAGGAAGGAACAATTTCAAACTGCTGAGAAAAAGGTGGTGAATTTGTTAACATCGGTAGAATAGGACATTTCATAGCACTGAGGCTTTTTAAAAAATGCATAAATGTGGAAAAAGGAAATAAATTATATACACATTCATTGCCTATATACAAAAATAACCACTTTTAAATATCATTTATTAATTCTCATTGTCTTTTACTATATATCAACTGCCATAATTATACCATGTATGCCATTTTGTAGCCATCTTTTTTTTTTGCTTAGTAAAACCTAATGGTTTATTTTTAAACCATAATTGATAACTTTTAAAATAGTGGCAATAGAGGATTGAAATCATATATAAAAATATGCCTTCTAGGTAATGGTTTTATTGATTCATTTACTCATTCATTCATTTACGTATCAAATATTTACTAAGTGCCTAAGTGGAGTGCGCAGTTGGCTACCCTAAAGACACAAGAATAAATCAAGACACAGACCCTGCGCCCAGTCCTCCTCACAGTCCACAGCAGGAATAATTACATGCCATCACTTTGTGAACAGTCACTATGGTCGAGGAGAGCACACAGCAGGAACTGCTACCTTGGACACTCGAAAATGGAAATCTGCTAATGTCTTTCATACAAGAGGATATTGAGCTGTGCCTGGTGCAATATATTAATTAACCATGTAAACAGACTGGATTAGAACAGACGTGGTATTTCAGGCAAAGATAATTTGCAAAAGCCCTAAACTGTAAGGTGTTTACTATGGCTGCAGTAGAAGGGGGGGAATTTACCTGTGGGAGAGAAGACTGGATAGGCAGGCAGGTATATCTCCTTGACTATCTAATATGCTACTGAGCATTATTCTGAAGGCTACTGGGAAACCAGTGAAGGATTCAAGCAGAATAAAACAGAATCAGGTTTTCATTTTTGCATGATTATTCCACCAGCTATGGGGAGAACTGACCTTAAAAGTATGAACCAGAATCAGAAAACTAATAAATATAAATGAAGAGAGAGGAACCTTAAGTAAGAAAATGGCATTAAAAATGGAGAAATGGGTGATTAAATTAAAGATTCTCTTACAGGCCTAATGGTGGGCCTTCACAATTCGTGTGTTGAAGCTCTAACTCCCCAGTGCCTCCGAATGTCACTGCATTCAGAGACAACACCTTTAAAGAGGTGATTAAGTTAAAAAGAGGCTGTTGGGTGGGACCTAATCCAGTCTTGACTGGTATCTTCATAAGAAGAGGGAAAGACACCAGGGAAGGTTACACACAGAGGAAAGACCATGTGGCTGTCTGTAATCAAGATAAGAAGAGAGGCCTCAGAAGAATTCAACCATGCAACACCTTGATCTTGAACTTCAGCCTCCAGAACTGTGAGAAAATAAATTTTTAAGTTACCCAGGCTGTCGTCTCTTTTTCTTTTCTTTTTTTTTTTTAAGTTGTGGTTTATGAAGTCACTTCATTGATTGAAACCCCTGCATTTGTGGCTCAGAGATTCTTATCTTTAATCAATGTTTTTCAAACTGTGGATCACAACTTGTTAATGGATAACGAAATCAATTTAGTGGATTATAACCATCATTTAAAAAGTAGAACAAACTAAAAAGAAGATATCAAATTGGTTTCCAAAGACTAAGATTAAATAGAACTTTTTGTGTGTTATAGATTTATATTTACATGTATGTATTTGGAAACAATTTAATAATGTATTTCTCAGGATTGCAGCTAAGCATTTGAAATCCACTAATTATTTTTTGTTTGTTTGTTTTATTGCTTAAAGTATTACAAGAGTGTTAGAGAAGTCTCCATTTTTTTCTTTTGACCTCCCCCTTCCTCCCCTCCCCCCCCCAGTATCTTGTGTCCATTGATTATGCTTATATGCATGCTTAGTCCCTTTATTGACTAAGGTATTACATATGTGTCCTTATCCTTCTATTGCCCCCCCTACCCCCACTTCCACTCATGTCCTCACCCCCCTGGTGTCTGTGTCCATTAGTTAGGCTTATATGCATGCATATAAATCCTTTGGTTGATCTCTCCCCCTTACCCATACCCTACCCTACCTTCCCTCTAAGGTTTGAAGGTCTTATCAATGCTTCTCTGTCTCTGGATGTGTTTATATTGTTCATTATATTCCACAAATGAGTGAGATCATGTGATATTTATCTTTCTCTGCCTGGCTTATTTCACTTAGCATAATGCTCTTCAGTTCCATCCATGCTGTTAACAAATGGTAAGAATTCCTTCTTTTTTTACTGTAGCATAGTATTCAATTGTGTAGATGTACCACGGTTTTTTAATCCACTCATCTGCCGATATAGTTTTGTTATTCTCTCTCACTGGAACAGTTTCCTCTCAAATATTTGTTTAAATATTTGAATATAAGAGCTCATTTAAATATAAGAGCTCAAGGCCAATGATAAAGTTAATATCTGAAATAAACAACTCATACAACAATTCAACGCCAAAAAACCCCAATCCAATTAATAAATGGGCAGAAAACTTGACTAGACATTTCTCCGAAGAGGAAATACAGATGGCCAATAGAGATAGGAAAAGATGCTCTACTTTACTATCATCAGAGAAATAAAAATTAAAATCACAATGAGATATCGCCTCATACCTGTCAAAATGGCTACCATCAATAAATCAGCAAACAAGTGTTGGTGAGAATGTGGAGGTAAGGAAACCTCTATGTACTGTTGGGAGGGTTGCAAATCGGTACAGCCACTGTGGAAAATAGTATGGAGGGTCTGCAAAAAACTAAAAAAACAGAACTATCTTATGACCCAGCAATTCAACTTCTGGGTATATATCTGGAAAAAAAAAATCCAAAACACCGATTCAAAAAGATATATACACTCCTATGTTCATTGCAGAATCTAATCTAATAAAAGAGTAATATGCAAATTGGTGTCACTCTGTTACATCTAAGCCCCGCCCACCAGCCAATCTCCCTGCCCACCAACCAATTCATAGAGGACTACATGCAAATTAACCCAGTCAAGATGGCGGCCGGCAGCCATGGAGCTGGAACAAGCAGGAGGCTTTCCCCGATGATGGAGGAAGCTAAGGTTCCTGTCTGCCTAGGCCGGCTGTGGCCTCCACTCAAGGCAACAAAGTTTCAATTATAGAAGATAAATACCTGCTTCCAGCCTTGGGCTCAAGGAAGCACTGGGAGCCTGGGTTGTTAGGGGCAACCTGACCTGGGCTCCAGTTAAAGCAACAATGTTTCAACTTTAGAAGTTAAATAAATCACAGATACCAGTTTCCAGCCAGCCTCAATGCAAACAGCCATCAGCCCCTCACTCAGGCTGGCCAGGCACCCCAGTGAGAACCCCACACTGATCCAGGACACCCTTCAGGGCAAACCAGCCGGCCCCCACCCATACACCAAGCCTCTATCCTATATAATAAAAGGGTAATATGCAAATTGACTCTAACAGCAGAACCACTGGGAATGACTGGTCACTATGACATACACTAACCACCAGGGGGCAGACGCTTAATGTAGGAGCTGTCCCTGGTGGTCAGTGTGCTCCCGCAGGGGGAGCTCTGCTCAGCCACAATCCAGGCTACCAGCTGCCAGCACAGCATTGGCGGTGGGAGCCTCTCCCACCTCCTCAGCAGAGCTAAGGATGTCCGACTGCAGCTTAGGCCTGCTCCCCGCTGGCAAGTGGACATCCCCCAAGGGACCCCGGGCTGCCAGAGGGATGCCTGGCTGCCAGCTTAGGCCCGATCCCCTGGGGAGTGGGCCTAAGCCAGCAGGTGGACATCTCCCAAAGGGTCCCAGATTGCTAGAGGGCACAGGCTGGGCTGAGGGACCCCCCTCCCCTGAGTGCACAAATTTTTGTACACTGGGCCTCTAGTTATTTATAATAATCAAGATATGGAAGCAACTTAAGTATCCATCAATAGATGACTGTATAAATAAGTGGTACATACATACAATGGAATATTACTAGACCATAAAAAATAATGAAATCTTACCATTTGAGACAACATGAATGGACTTAAAGGGTATTATGCTAAGTGAAATAAGTCAAAGAAAGACAAATACATGGTTTTACATTTGTGAGGAATCTAAGACAAAATAAATGAACAAACAAAACAGAAACAGACTCATAGATGAAAAAAACAGACTGATGGTTGCCAGATGGGAGAGGTGTTAGAGAGCTGGGTGAAAAAGGTGAAGGGACTGAGAAGTACAGATTGGTAGTACAGAATAGTCACAGAGATGTAAAGTGCAGCATAGGGAACAGAGTCAATGATATTGTGATGACTATGTATGGGGCCAAGTGAGTACTAGATTTATTGGGGGACATCACTTTGTATCTATATATATAAAGGCCTAAGCAATTGTTACGACCAGACAGCCATACGACTGGACAACTGGACAACCGGCTGGTAGCTATGATGCACACTGACCACCAGGGGGCAGACGCTCAATGCAGGAGCTGCCCCCTGATGGTCAGTGCATTTCCACAGCCAACCTGCCAGGGCTGGCAACCTCCCACAGTCCCTGCCCCCTGCCACCTGGCCGGCTCCAATTGGCTCTGATCAGCCCCGATCACCGGCCAAGCCAAGGGACCCCACCAGTTCACAAATTTGTGCACCAGTCCTCTAGTATTACATAACTGTCTAACCACTATGCTGTATATCTGAAATTAATAGAAAATAATGCTAAATGTCAACTGTAATTGAAAAATAAAATAAAAATAAGAGTTCAGCTCAAATGCCATTCTATCAGCGAGTTCTTTCCTGACCTTTCTATCAATGGCATCACCTCCTGTCATCAACATCCACTTCTCTTGAATTGTCTTTATAATACCTATCACCATGTGATCATTATTTATTTCATTTACTGACAGAATCCTCAGTATTTGGAACAGTGTATGACATATAAAAGGCTATCAATAAATTTTTAAATAAATCTAAAACAAAAAGCAAGGAGGAAATAAGGTTTTTGTACTACTCACAAACTAAGAATGTTTGTGTATACTTTTAAATGGTTAAAAAGACACAAGGGAAGAATATCATTTTGCAATGTGAAGAATTTGTGAAACTCAAGTTTCAGTGCCCATAAAATAAGCTCTGTGGGAACACATGCCCATTCATTGACATACTCGCCATTACTGCTTCCACCAAGGTGGCAGAGGTGAGTAATTGCCACAGAGGCTGCACGTGACCCTTGAAGCCTGGAATATTTACTGTCAAGCCCTTCAGAGGAAAAGCCTTCTGGCCTCTGATAAACACTAGCTACAGGATCTCATACATTGGTTATGGGGGTGCACATTGGTGCCACCACTTTGGTACACAGTTTATCATTACTTTGCAAGGTCAAACATTTGTATAATCTCTTACCTAGCAATTCTTGCTAAGTATATATTCCTCAGAAACTCTTGTACCTTTAGAACAAGAAATATTCACAAGAATATTCCTATTCACTATTCATCCAGCAGGAAAACTCATCACATAGATGATCTGAAATCCTCTAATGGGAGAGTGAAAAATACACTGTGGGCCAGTGGAGGCACATACAGCAACATGGGTGAACTCTCATAATGTAATCTACTCTAATAAAAGAGTAATATGGAAATTAACCATCACTCCAAGATACCTGAGCCACACCCACAAGCCAAGCCATGCCCCCAGCCAATCAGAGTGGCTGTATGCAAATTAACCTAGCCAAGATGGAGGTCTGCAGCCACAGAGCTAGAGCAGACAGGAGGCTTCCATTGCACCAGGAGTAAACTGTTTGCCTAGGCCAGCTGGGCCTCTGCTCATGGCAACATAGTTTCAATTATAGAAGCCACAGAGCAGAAGCAAACAGGAGGCTTCATTTCCTGCCTAGACCTCTGCTCAAAGTAACAAAATTTCAATTATAGAAGATAAATAAACCCTGGAAACCTGTTTCCAGCCAGCCTTGCCTGGGACATTGGGTCAATGGGAGCTGTGGGCAGCCTGAAAACGGCCCATAGCCCCTCACTCAGGCTGGACAGGCACCCCAGTAGGGACCCAAACCCTGAACAGGCTGTGGGCAGCCTGAAAACGGCCCTCAGCCCCTCACCCAGGCTGGCCACACTCTAATGAGGTGACACCATTGGGGGGCTTGGCTAACCTGTAAACAGCCATCAGCCCCTCAGCCAGGCTGGCCAGGCACACCAGCATGTGGACATCCCCTGAGGGGTCCCAGGCTGTGAGAGGGCACAGGCTGGGCTGAGGGACTCCTCCCGAGGGCACAAATTTTTGTGCACCGAGCCCCTAGTATTAAGTTAATCACAGAATGATATACTTTTTATAAGCCTTAAAAACTAAAAATATATGGTTTTTAAGGACTATATCTGCATGCAAGAAAGGACATCAAGGAAATTCAGGATTCCGGATGACTGTTGACCATTGCCTCTTCTTCATAGGGGACAGGAAGTGGGACAGCATGTACCCTAAGTTTAGTATGTTATTGCCACCTTCCTAGCTCTGTTGGGGGATGGTGGGTTCACAGGCCCTTATTATATCATTATTAAATAAATGTTGATTAGTTAATTAGAATATCACACAAACCAAGGATTATAATTAATCGAATTTCGTGCATGTGAGGTCATGTTGCGGGAGGGGTGGGCAATCAAATTCAAGTCTTAGCACTTTTATGAATCATCTGTGTGTTTTTGGGTTTTTTTTTTTAGAAATTTGCTTTAGTTCTTCAGATCTTTGTTTCTCAAATACAATAAAGAGTAAGGACTTGATCATTCTAAGGAGCCATTCAATTCTAAATGTCTGTGGCTCTTTAAGGAAGTAGGAAGAGTTGTTCTCAATTCACAGTTCAAGCAAATGTTAAACAAGAACAAACGGGTCATTCATAATATTAGGTTATGGTGTCCAACCCTTCACTTACGGCTTCCAAAGCCAATACTTCTCCATGAAGGAAGTAACCTGCCCCTTGGAACGCAGGTGGTACTCTTTCATTGCTAGTGGCTGCCTTCTTTTTGTAGCTGCTACAACTAACAATGCTTTAAAATAAAGCAGTGAGCCAGTAAAAATGTCTCAAACATGAATAAGTGATGAGGCCACTGTCCACTAATATAAGCCAGCACTTGTCATGAGGGTCTGAGTTCCTAATGCCACACCATAAACCCCATAAATGTCAGTTGCCTAAAGAAGTTCAGAGTTTCTCTGTACCAGCACCAGGTTGCCCCAGCTGTCCCTCCACTAAAGCCTGCTGCTACCATGGGAGAACATAATGGCACATTCAATTAGGGAGATTCTAATGATTGCATCAATGTAGAGAAGAAAGTAACTTACAGATTGATTTTCTTGGGTAGCCAAGACATAAAACCTAGGGCAATCTTTTTTTCTGTTACATTTAAACATTCAAATCTTTGGAGTTCTATAGCTAAAAGGGGTGATGGACAAGCACTTCAGTTGATTAAGTTTATCTGCCCACCTTGTGGCTTCTAGTTTGAGAACTGCCCCTTCATAAAGGGCCTTTTGAAATGTTTGTTTGAGATTACCCCAGAGATCTGTTTATAGATGAATGTTCGGGAAGAGAAACCTGACCCAAGTATAGCCAAGCTGATCATCTCCTCTGGAAACTTGGAATTGGGTTTTGGAAACAACATCTATTCTTTGCCTAGGATTCAGACTTTTAATCCTGACCCTGGGTCTGGCAATAGCTCTGGTCTTTTGTAAATACAGTAGGGTCCTTGTAAACATTCCTTTTTTCCTTCCCATAGTATAATTAGATTCTTAAAAGGCCCTACACATATCTAGTGCTTCCCTCTTTTTGCTTCTCTTTCTCTCTTAAAGAAAGACTGAAACTACAAAGTAATTAGATAGTTTATAAAATAGTCTCATCTTTTGATTTATACATAGATCTGAGTAACTCATTAATATTATGGTGCATTTATGGTTGGATGTGAGGTTAAAGTTCAATTATCTCATTTTACAAATAAGAAAACAAAGGCACAGAAAGGCAAATTATTTGTCCACAGTCTTGCAGTTATTCAGAAGGCAGAGAAACATGCTAGTAGTTTTAAGACTTCTTACTTCTGACAGTTTTATTTTCACATAATGCCATTGTCTCCTCTCATTCAGCTATTAAAAGGGGGAAAAAACACAAAAAATAAATGTGAAATAAGTAGAAACAAATGCTCCGGTGTGTGCTCAAGTATATTGAGTTCTCTATCATGAGGTTCCAAGTGAAATACCACTATGAGTCTTATTTGTCTTTAAGCGGATGTGTTATCTTCAGGAGCGAGGTGGACAGTGAAGAATGGACTGACAGGATTTTGCCGAGTATCAATAAATCTTTGCTCTTGCTTTTAGATGGATGATTCTTCAACAGAACACTTCCAACTCTATAAGTCTGGCTTTCAGTCACAGTCTATGTTAGAGAGAAGTTTAATCTTTAGGGTTACACAAAGTCCAAGCTATATCAAGTTCAAAAATGAAGCTGAGAAATTTAAAATATGCTGACATCTAGGCATCAGCAGCCAAGCAGAAACCAGCACTGAAATTCTCTTGTTTCTATCAACTGCCCGTGGTACCCAGCTGATGAGATTTGGGTGGAGGAAGACTTGCCAACATAATGCTGGCAAAAGTGCAGGTATAAAATTTCTCTTGACAAAAGTCTGTGAGCTCTAGTCTTATGAGCTTTGGACATGAGTGTTGTCTAAGGTGACCAGACATCCCGCTTTTGGTGGGACGGTCCCAATTTTTAACAGTTTGTCCCGCGTCCCACGGCGTTTTAAAAAAGTACCGATTATTCTTCGTAATATTTTAAGTAATAACAAAAAAAAAGACCCCCCCCCCCCCGTCAATGGTGTACCGCTTTAAATCTGGTCACCTTAGCTCTTGTCCCAATATCATTTATGAATTGAGAAGATTCAAGGAATGTTTTAACTGTAGTGCTAATTCTCAAATGCTGGTGATTCATGCTATAAATCAAATAGAAAGCCAGTGTTTAACAAGATGTGGCCATCATCCACATACCTGGATGCTCAGGTGATCCAAGAAAGGTAAGCCTGCTTTCAGCATCTCTCTCTTTTTCTTACAACTTTCTTTGGGATTTCTCTGTTTAAATTCCTTTGGTGCCTATTCTAATCACCCCCAAAAGTACTTATTAAACTATTTTGCTTCTAAGTGTCATTGGATATCAAAAGAGAGTGCCTAGAAAAGGCAATGATCAACCGAACAGCTTGAATTTCTATGTGTGTAATGTTAGACTCTATGTTGCCGAGGTGGGAAAAGTGTATTTCTACCAGTTGGATCATGGTTTCCCATATGGTACCTTGTTGTGAATGAGAAAAAGGAGCCCTGTTCTTTGTAGCTGCAGACCGTCTGTGTCTGATTTCAGTCCTGACCACTGTCCTTGTACTGGGAACAACCGCACAACTGTATCACCAGCCAACATTCACATGCGGCAAGGTGATGCTGTGATAGGCATTTTTCTGATGTTCCTGTCCCATTCCTTACCCGACTCTTTTTCCCTCCTTTTCTTTCCTTCTCTTTCTCTCTAACTTTAGAGGGGCAAAACACAAAAAGAATTTCCTATAAAATAATTAAAAATAAATTGGTCAATTATTTCAAACCTAAATTTATTAAGGGCAGAAGATTATAAACTGTGTGGTTTGACTTCAAATTACCTCTTCTCATTACATATATCTAGCATTAATGGCAGATTTTGTATTTATGTTTAAGTAATATATAAAATATATGTAAATTATATTATATTTTATAAATTAATTATTTTATTTACATATATAACTGGTGAGTGATTTTATATATATGCATACTTTTATACACATGTACACAATTTTATATATGTAATTATATTCAAAATTATTTCATACATTGTTACATATAATTATACATAATATCAAATATATTTTATATAATATACTATGTATTACATATTTTTATATATTCAATATTTAAAACACTAGGGGCTCGGTGCACAAAAATTTGTGCACTCAGGGGAGGTCCTTCAGCCCAGCCTGTGCCCTTTCACAGTCTGGGACCCCTCCAGGGATGTCCACCTGCTGGCGTGCCTGGCCAGCCTGGGTGAGGGGTTGAGGTCCATTTTAAGGCTGCCCACAGACCCTTCAGGGTTTGGGTCCCTACTGGGGTGCCTGGCCAGCCTGGGTGAGGGGCTAAGGGCCCTTTATAGGCTGTCCACAGCTCCCATTGACCCAACGTTCCAGTAAGGCTGGCTGGAATCAGGTTTCTGGGGTTTATTTATCTTCTATAATTGAAAGTTTGTTGCCTTGAGCAGAGGCCTAGGCAGGCAATGAAGCCTCCTGTTTGCTTCAGCTCTGTGGCTTCTATAATTGAAACTTTGTTGCCTTGAGCAGAGGCCCAGCCAGCCTAGGCAGGCAGTTTCCTCCATCGCTGGTGCAACAGAAGCTTCCTGTTTGCTCTAGCTCTGTGGCTGCCGGCCACCATCTTGGCTGGGTTAATTTGCATACAGCCACTCTGATTGGCTGGTGGGCATGGCTTGGCTGGTGGGCATGGTTTAGGTATGATAGAGTGAGGGTCAATTTGCATATTACTCTTTTATTACATTAGATCATATAAAATTTTATATGTAGGAAAATTTGCATATATATAAAATTATTTACTAAGTTATTTTATTGCTAACCATATAAAATAATTCAATCTATAATGATATACATTTAAAATAATACTACTTAATTCCTATCTTTAATTGTGTAAGCCAATCCACCCAGGTCTGTAAATACAGCTGCTCCTGACTTGGAAGTGACATTTTGGGATATGACATTAAATCAAACCACAGGAATGGGACTTCATGCAAGTGTTCCTGTCCAGAAAGAAAGTGCAGGCAGGAGGCCCCTTGGGCCGCATGGGCATTCAAACACTGCTGGGAGCCAGCCAGTCCCAGAAGGGTTTCTGAGATTCTCAGGGAGGGCCATCCCCATCAATCAACCTCTCCCTTGGCTCTGAACCTTGAGACCCCAGGCCATCAAGAGCAGCTTTGTTCCTGGGGCCTGGGAGCTGGTGATAGGTCTGGGAGGGTTTTGTGGGGCCTCCCCCTAGAGGCCAGAGCAGAGCAGCCTGTGAGAGTATTAAAATGTGTGCCCATGGCAGCCTCTGCAATGCCTAGTGACAGTCATTTTTCCCCAGGAGCATCTCCCAGAGCAGAGCAGGAGGCAAGAAGCCCTGAGTTTTCCCCATAAACAGTAGTGATGCTGCAACCTACCCTTCTAGGAAATTCCATTTACAGATTCAAAGAAGACATTTCTATTCCTCTCTCTCATTTACAAAATGTAAATTTTTCTCCTGGATTTTCTACATACAAAGCAAGTAGCAGGTTTAACTATATGGTAAAAAAAAAAAAAAAAAAAAAAAAGGGAAACAAATAAAAACAAACAAACAATAAACCACCCCAGATGTTTATCACACCTGGTGAATAAAAACAACTTCATTTTTTTTATTTACTATTGGGCAGAATTTTGAAATATCCTTTGAGTTTACCAACTACATCTTTCAGGCTAAGAGTGGTGACCTCCTACCATCCTACTGCACAGGGGACTAAATAAATGAAGATTTGTCCATCTCTAAAAACATGTTAACTGGAGCCCACAGACATTTGCAAAATAGTGAATATATGCATGAAGATGAACTATTGCATAAAAAATACATGATCATATTTCATAATTTAGAAGATCATGGATTATAAGATAGACTACTATATTATGTACCATTAAAAGAGAAAAAAGAAAACGTCTTAAAAGAGCTCTTTTAATTTTATTTAGTTATATGACTTTATTGGATACTTGAAAATAGTAAAATGAATTGGTTATTGGTTATTCCCATAAATTTCTTCACATTCATAGTCCAACTCTCCTGAAACACTTGGCAGTTCAAATCACTGATATCCGCATAGAGTGGTCCTCTGTCTTTATAAAAGCACTGGTGATAGAGGCGTTCTTAAAAAGCATTCCTCCTTGACTCCAGAATTTTATTTTAAGCCATTGGGACCTAATCCGCAAGTTTTGATGTTCTGGCCACATGCACACTGGCTTCATAGCCCCGGCTTGGCCAACAGAGATGGTCTGATGCTCTCAACAGTGAGATGCATTCTGATTGCAGAGAAGTTAAAATTGTGGAAAAACTGTGCATTCGAGAATCAGCCAACTATTTTCTTTGAGACTTTGACAATAAGTATAACTTCATATTTCAGAATGTTGTGTTACAGGGTATCTCCCCTTGGAGACCATGTGGTGATTACCTAGAGGAGTCAATGAAGAGAATCCTAAAACATAAATATGGGAGACATAAAATTCCCCTCAGTGAGTGAAACTTTAAAATTGACATCAGAGTGAGGACAATGTAAAGAATCTTGAGATATGGGTTGATCTGCAGGCCTGGAAGAATTAACTTTAATGTCTGACTTCATTTATATATAAAGACATGACCAGATGGTATTTGTTCAACCTTGAAAGCTTGGAAAAATGAATGAGTTCTAGAAGCAGTTGGTGATCATCAAGAAACTTTTCAGTGGAGATAAAAGTTTAGTCAACAGATGAGAATAGTAAAATAATGCAACAAACGGGCTTAGCCTTATGTCATCAATTCATGTCATTTATGTAATTCCTTTTATACTGATCCCAAACAACCAAATGATCTGATTATGCAGAACTGCCAATAGGGAGAGGATGCAATTGTGGTGTGAATTTTGAGTATCAGGATTTCTGAATAATTATTTCTCATTATAAATTAAATTAATTAATTGTCTCTTTAGTTTTACTCACCAATTTACTGAGTTTTACTTCATGGGTCATTCTTCCAGGTTTTACCACTTTTTAAAAAATATATATATTTTATTGATTTTTTTACAGAGAGGAAGGGAGAAGAATAGAAAGCCAGAATATAGATTAGATAGAAACATCGATCAGCTGCCTCTTGCACACCCCCCCCAACTGGGGATGTGCCTGCAACCAAGGTACATGCCCTTGACCAGAATCGAACCCAGGACCCTTGAATCTGAAGCCTGATGCTCTATCCACTGAGCCAAACCAGTTAGGGCGGTTTTACCACCTTTTATGCTTAAACAGTGAAGGTCTCTAGAGAATAATAATGTTATCAATACAATGAATATCATCTTATTAGACTTCCTGGGCATCTGCTTCCAGGAACAGATAAATGCAATTTTTGCCTACATGCCAAAATCTTGAGGGAAAAAAAAAGAATATAGAAATAGTGATTAAGTAGGCTATGGGGACTGGAATCAGCAGTTAAATGGATGTAAAAATTGTCTTTCAAGGAGAAATCTAGATTAGCAATTTCCAATTGGTGTGTTATTGTGGCATGCCACAAGAATTTTTAAAACATGCAATACCTAACTATTTAGTCAGGGGCACTGACCTCTTTTCCTTTAGATTTTCAAATTAAAAAAAAATGACAACAGCAAACACAACAATAGCCATCTGGTGTGAATAAATCAAAATTATATCTATGTTTTTCTCAGATCAGCGGAAAATATATTTTTTTGGTGTGCCACAGACTTTTAGTAATTAGTTTATGTTGCCATGAGATGAAAAAGGTTGAAAATCTTTGGTCTAGATCAATATTAGCAGCTTTGTCTATAGTTACATTTGTGTGGCAGAGTTAGGGAAGGATAAGGGTTAGTTCAGAAAAAATAGAACCAGATTGACTCGTATACTATAAGGAAAAGTATGCAAAGAATTCAGTAATAAGAGAAGCTGGAAATGAGGGAAATTATAAGCTATTTGTTTTTCTTTTCTGTTGTGAGAGTTATTCTATGTAAACCACCATTACTAGAGACTTCCTTTATTCCCAGATCCCTAGAGAGACTGATTTATTCATGGTAATACCCTCCAGAGTGATCTATGGAGATGCTTAGTGACACTTGTTTTGTACTTTTCAAAGTACTATGATTTTATATGTACATATCAGTACATAAAAACATTTTCATATTTTTAATTTAATTTCATACTCTGAGATAACACTATGGGTTAGATTTGAAATGCCTAGAGTTTGGGGCTCCAACCAACCCCTAGCTCTCCCTTATATTGTCTTGCTGAGTCTGTATGGCACGAAATGGCATACCTTGTCAGATTGGAATTTGTCGAAACAGAGATTACATTTCAGTAAAGTGAACCTGTACAGTATGATCAATAACCAGTTTAATGTAATCTCTCACTGTCACCTGCAATGAGAACATGCAATCTACAAGTGCCATGTAAACCTGCTCGGGATGAAGAATTGAAGCTACAAAGCTAATTTACGGCATCACAGTTCTCATGGTTACGGTTGGCTGTCAGTTATAGGCACTCACTTGCTTGTAACTAGAAGCTATTATACAAATTTCTTGAAAGTACCAAGTCTATTAGCAAAGAATTTTAATAAATGTCTAACTTTTTAATAAGCCACACAATTATTTATATCTTCCCTTTTTCCTAAAATTTCCTAGGTATTTTTTTTTATATCGCAAAGAGAAAAAATACATTTCACACCCCATCCCGTATCTCATATGATTGATATATCTAAATAGCAGTGTTTCATCATTACAGTTTCTGTAACCAATCAGGAATATTTAAGGGCTCCTGGTGTATGTATATTTTATATAGAGAATGCAGGCTTTTATAACACAGTACCACTAGAAACTTCTTTGTTGTTGCTCTAGTCCAGATAACCAGGCTGAGCACATGTTACTGCTGAGTTGCTTTCCAGTTGGAAACAATGACTAACCAGCTTTAGATGAGAAAAGGGATGTTCACTTGATAAATAAGTCACAGTATTTGTGCCAGAGAAGTCCTACACACCTACTCTGAGCACCAGACCTGCCTTCGTGGGCTTTTTTCTTGTATCACCGGGGGCTCCACATTGGCCTTATTTCCAATAAAATAAATACCACCCCGAGCTCACTGCCATGCTACAAACGCGTTTCAACATGGAGCGTTTTGATTGCATGGTATCCACAGCATGTGTTGCATGTGTACCAAGGATAATGATTTTTCTCTCCTATGACGGTAACTTCAAATATTGACAATTGGCAAAAGTTATTCGGATTTCTATCTGGTGAATTATATTACTTCTATCTTTAAAATAGACTGAATGCCCATCAAAGACACGAATGTGTTTTATAGGTCTTATACCTCTAGCATGGCATTGGGAATAAAGTAGGCTAATTAAGAGGCAGAGGTGGTGGCCTCTGAAATCACACAACCCTGGTTTTCACTCTCTTACTGAAATTCTGCATTTAGGCCAGTTATATGCCTATGTCTCAATTGTCTTAGACATAAAAGGGGACAGTAACCCTCCCTACCTCATGTGAGGGTGTGCACATAAAGCAGAGCATAGGAATCGCTCACTTCCTTTACATGTTCAAAAATGGTTGATGGATGACTGAGATGTTGGGTAAATAAATACTGTAAATAACAAATGCAAAATCATCTTGCACGCTGATTGAAAAAGGAATAGTAATATAATGTGTTTTTTAGGAAGTGTTCAAAATATCATTCGTGTTGGGATTCATGCTTTAACTATGCCCAGCACAATTTAAATAAATGTCAGCATTTAAGTTGGGGCTATCAAAATGTAAACCTTTGTTTTCTCAGATATAAAGATGGTGTATGACTAGGTAATTAAGATTCTCTTTCACTCAAAATTCTGTGGAAATATAATAAGTATTATCTAGTACACAAGACTGAGTTTGGCAAAGGGTGAGGCAGAAGGAGCAAACAGAGAGGGCAGAGAGAACTAGAAGGTTGGGAGTCAGAGTCATTTTAGAAGGTCTTGAGCCAGCTTGTATTCTTTGAGGGCAAAGATGCAGAGCATAGGAATTGCTCACTAAATATTAAATCATTAGAGGCCCGTTGCAGGAAGATTCCTGCAAGAATAGGGCTTCCTGTGGCTGGAGTGAAGCAGAGAAGGGAGCAAAGCCCACCTTTCTCTGCTGCCTCGGCTCTGCTCCTGTGTCCACTGCCTCGGGACACTCCATCTGCGGCAGAGTGGCGAGCCTGGATCGGCTGCTGGAGTGGGCAGATTGTGCCTTGCCGCTCCTCCCTGCGGCCCCCGGCCTGGTTCACAGGCCCAGACATCCAGCAGTGATGGAGTGGTGATGGATCCACGCCTCACCACTCGCCTCCCAACCCACCCACCACCTACCTGGCCAACAGTCCTGGACACTTCAGCGGCGGTGTTGAGGGGACTGGGTATCGCCATCTTGTGGCTGTACACACCGCCATCTTTGTGATGGAGTGACAGTTACTTTGCATATTACTCTTTTATTATATAGGATAGTTATAGTTGGAAGAAGAGAAGAAGGAGAATGCCTGAAGGTCAGATGTGGGTAATAAAGGACACTAGGGTCAATATGCATACACTGCTAGCAAAATAACAGATTGGGGTCCTAGCTGATCATTTACTACCCAATGATCATATTGTGCTTTAAAATAAAGTTCTCATGCAGAAGCCTTCCTTAGATTTGGGAAATGTGTGGAATGTGCTACTTACAATTCATGGTCCAAGGCCATGCAAGTTAAAAGTTTCACAAAAATGAAATTTTAAATTAGGTACAAGGATTTATTTAAGCCAGAATTTCCCAAAGTGTTCTTACCACTGATACTTATAGAAATATTATATTATATTAGTTCTGTTACATGTCCACAATATTTTAACAGCGTATTAGAGAAAAGAAACATCAAGTATTAAGCACAATATTTTTTGGATATTGTTATGTTGGATGAGAATAAGTCTTAAAACATGAGTCAATTGAAAGAAAAACATTACATAATTAATTTGGTGGCCTGTGGGCTTTGCAAAACTTGCGAATATTGTATCTAAATCACGGAAGCTTGAGAAATTCTTATGTAAGGTGATGATTTACCTGTCAAAAATGATTATAAATAGCACATTAATAAGTTTCTAAACTTTTCTTATTTAAATCCACTGTCTCATATAACAATGACTCGTCCACTGGTATAACACCATGCTAAATTAGTGAAATAATGTCATGTATATTTATAATACCAAGTTCTACCCAGAAATATATTATGTCTAGTAGGTTTGTTATTGTATCCTTGGTTCTTGGAACATAATACGCACTAAAAGATATTAGTTAAGTGAATAAATGAACAACTATATAAACAAGGGGATAATATAATACTAAACATAGATGTTGTATACAACTGGGAAATTGACATATATGCTGTCTAATGTCTGAGAGAGCTTCATTGTATCATCTCTGCCATTAGAGTTGCTGCTAACCATATCACAGAGTCCATCAAATTAAAAAAAGAAAAAGGTAATGTCCAGGATTAGAGATTTGGAGCCCTGTCAATTCAGGATCTGCTAAAATAACTAGGAAGTCCATGTGCTGACATAAAGATTATGTGAAAAGAGGCTGATTTGCAAGAATATTTCAGAATTGCTTTTTTTCCTGCCTATTTAATAAATATATTCAGAAATATGGAAAACCTACAGCAATTAAATTAGCAAATTAAACTAAGAAACTAGACTTGAATTTGATTTAAAAGTAATTGATTTTGTGAATTTCCCAGGCTCAAAAAAAGGCAAAAAGTGGAAGAGTTACCTTTGTGTTGAAAACAATACTTTAACTTTGTGATATAAATGAGTGATTTCTTTTGCAACTTTGATAAAGTTGAGATTTTCATGTTTGTAAAAATTCCATGATTTTTTGTGTTTTAGCAATCATTTATACACTAAATATTTTCCCATAGAAATTTAATATCCCCTTTAAAGCACAATTATTACAGTCTGGAACATCTTTAATTAGCCCTCTATTAAAACATTGTGGTATAGGAATACTGACAAAGAAAATGTTCACACATTGACTACTTTTAGACATTGTTTTGTTCTTTCCTTTGTTGCGCTAGCATGAAAGGGAGAGGAATCAATAAGAGCAGGTCTGTAGACCCACAGACAAATTAAATTGGCACCAAAAGTTCATTTTAATGACAGCCAGATAGAGTGGAATGCTCGGTGTGGCCACGATGGTCCACCCAAATGTTTTCATAGGTTTGAAGTGGGAGAAGGAAATATCACTGGTTTTAACAATGAGTCTCCTCCAAATCCAACTTGTTTCTAATCTCCTCCTTTAAGCAGCTGAAACTATTCCCTTTTACTTTCCAATACTAACCTCCAATATCTAAACAAGATTATAATTACTGACGACCAAAACTGCACAGTGCAGATAAGCAATGGAATGACCAAAAAATGCAGCCCCCACAGACCCTCACAATGTCTTAACCTGAATTCTACCCTTCCCCCAAATTATACACAGACCCTCACAATGTATTAACCTGGATTCTACATTTCCCCAAAATTATACATATACCATCACAATGTATTAACCTGTATTCTACCCTTCCCCAAAATTATACACAGACCCTCACAATGTGTTGCCATAATGGAGGAAATATTCAATTGATATATGGAAATCAAAATATTTTACTTTCAAATAGGAATGGAGATTATGATTTCCAAATATTAAAAAAAGGAATACTGTGTATGGGGAATGTGAACCTTGTAATAAATAAAATCTAGGATGTTCAAAGGGAAGGTAGAACTTGAGGAGAGAAGAAGTAATGGGAATAGGATGCTAATAGAAAATTCTATTTCCAGAAAAGTAAGTATTCTGTTGCATAGTGTGTTTCTTCATATTTTGTTTCTATGTAATATTTCATTCACTTTGTCCCCTCTGATTTCATCTTCCTCTAGCCTTTGTATATGGAAAGGGATAGTGAGAAAGAGAGAGAGAAAAAAAAACACACCAAAGTATGTTGAGGCAAAAGTAAGACAGAGTAGGTAGTTAAAAGAAACTCTGCTCACCAGCTCTCAAGCAAACAAATACTTCACATGGGAGAGCCTTTAAAAATCACATGGGCCCTGACCAGTTTGGATCAGTGGATGGAGCATCGGCTTGTGGACTCAAAAGTCCCGGGTTCGATTCTGGTCAAGGGCATATATCCTGCTTGCGGGCACATACCCAGTGGGGAGTGTGCAGGAGGCAGCTGATCGATGTTTCTCTCTCATCAATGTTTCTAACTCTCTATCCTTCTCCCTTCCTCTCTGGAAAAAAAAGTCAATAAAATGTTTTTTAAAAATCACATGGGCTATTTTTTCTGTACATGGTAGAACTGGGGCTATGGATAGGAATGATTTCAAGAGCATCTGAGAGTGCTCTAGTTAGAATTTCTTCTCCATATTTTGAGTCCTCTTGTTATTCTCTTTGAAATGAAAATAGCACTGGGAAAGGTAACATTGCATTGACATATTAGAGTCATATAAGATCTCTCTTATCCTATCCAAGGAAGAACTTTGTGGGACGGTTGTGCAAATAAGGACACGAGAAGGAGAAAAGGAACGAGACCAAACATAGAGGAAAACGTTGTCCAACCTGGCCTGGAGCTGCAGTTAATCACCAAGAGCCATCAGGAGTATGATCAATAACCCTAGGAACCTT
This sequence comes from Murina feae, assembly GCA_004026665.1. Classification (NCBI taxonomy): domain Eukaryota; kingdom Metazoa; phylum Chordata; class Mammalia; order Chiroptera; family Vespertilionidae; genus Murina; species Murina feae. The sequence continues at coordinate 11,493 of PVJC01017022.1, read as the reverse complement.
GTTGATGACACCCTGGGTCACAGCCTACATTTCAGTTGACTAGAAGTCCAGAACAGGGTAACACGTTAAATAATACTTGTACTAATAATTATAAGAACAGAGAGTTTCTCAGATTGTTTCAATCTATTGAAAAGGAAAAGTGATAGATTTATGCCACTAAAAACATTGAAATCTCCTATTAAAATCTTATATTTTTCATGTAAATAGCTTTTTGTAAACTGTCAGTTAGATGCAGCCATTCATGATAAGATGTTTAAACACTTATTTAGCTGTTGGGAAAGTATTCAAACCTGCTTTGTGTCTCAGTTCATATGTCTTCAAAATTAGAACATTGCTACCTCTCAAGGTGATTGTGAAGAATAAATGAAGAAGTACAGATGAAAGCACCTATCATAATCTGTTATAAAGAGCCAATAATAGACACTGGAAGAAATATGACATCTTTTAAACAAAAAAGAAAACAGTAGTCGATAGTAAAAAATTTGAATATTTCAATGAATTAAAAATATGACCTTTGAAAAACTATTTGGTTCTATAGTATTACATTAGGTGATTAAAAGCAAATAAGAGTTTTCCAAAGTAGGATGGTGAGTAAACATTGGCATCTAACATTTTTCCCTTCTGAAATCTCCACTAAAGCTCAGGTATGTATTATGTATATAGATATACATTATACATGATACACACACATCTACATATATTTTTCAAACCAGGATACTATTTAGAAGAAGAGGGGAGAACTATTAAATACTTACATCCAGGAAAGATGAGAAAAATGGTTCTATGTTCAAAACATCAGTACATAGGGTCATTCTAACATAAAGTTCAAAGTCAACAAAATCCTCTTTATAATAAACACATAACTAATGATTGTTAGGAATCTGAGCAAAATTGAGGAGCTTAGAGGCCATAGAAGAAAAAACAAAGAAAAGGTGAGCAGAATGAAGGAACTTGGAGAAAACTATGGGAGAAGGGAAAGAAAATGTGTGTTATTCTTGAGATACAAGAAAAGATATTGCATTCATGAAGCAATACTAGAGTTCTACTGAAAAGGAAGTTTTAGATGGAAAATAAAAGCTCTTTGATTTAAAACCATGATGACAAATCATTCTGGAAAGAGAAGGCAGAGAAATCAGAGGAGAAAAATCACAGACAGAAAACTGAAAAGGAATTTAAGGAGTTGCCAGTGTGAAAAGGAACACCAGCTCACAGGGATGCAAACGGACTTACTCTAAGGTGTCATTATGCCATTTCAGAACCTGGACAAAGAGGAGGTTTTTCTAACTTCCAGAGAGAAGGACAAGTTATACTAAAGGATCAAGAAGCTACCAGAGGATGTGCTACACCCTGGTGAGAGAGTACCATGAGAATGAGGAAGACATGGGAAAGAGAAGCATGACTTCTAACATAGGGTGAGTTGAGGACATTCTTGGATGAGCAAACACTGGTGGTAAAGAAAGATTTTTTTGATAATGGGATGCCCCAGACTCAGAGAGCAAATGGTCTAGCCTGGAGAATCTTCAGCAAGATGCCCACTTAAAAGATGTTTCATAGTCTTTTAAAAACTGAAAAGAGTATGTTGGCTTCTGTTCTACAGTTGGCTTGCTTCTACAATGTACTAATAAACTCCCTGCTCGCCCCTCCAGGTCCTGCTGCCTACATCATCTAAGTCCTTTATTTCATCTCTCACAAGCATGCTGCCTGATCTTAGTCTTGAAACCAGAGGTACACCAAGTGAGCTGAAAAACAGAAGGGGCATATGTGGTTCCAGTGAAGACTGTAAACCAAGTGTCCTTAGGACTGATTTAGTTTTAAATCCTAGCTCAGAGATCAAGCCTTTCCCCAGATAATCAGCAACCCCTGAGGCAGCAGAAGGTAGTAGCTGGACCTGACTAATAGACACAAGCCTGCTGGACCTCCAGCATGCTAAGGGTAACATCTTGACCTAAGTTATGTCTTAGTTCCTGAGCCCTAAGATGGAACTGAGCCCTGGCCACCTTTCCATCAGACCACACAGAGAGATGCTGGAAAAGACCTCAGAAATGTCCTCAAGATCTGAAGAAATGATGTATTACCCTGACCTCACCTCAGACAAATCAGTTCCCAGCACGGCCCTGAACACCTAACCCACAGTGTCTTGTGATTTTGCCCTGTATGATCTGTAATGTACACACCATCAGGGAGTTGGGTTTGTCTTTTTTATAGGATAAGCTCCCTGCCTCCATATTGGCCAATTCAATATCAAATTATTATTTTCTTTCTATACTGCAAATGCCTGCACTTTTTTGGGCCAGTGCATGCCGGCAGGTGAACTCAAGAAAAAACATTGAGGTTCCAGTAACAATAGAATAAATAGCTATAGATATAAAAGCAAAAAGAGAAATGATGATGATGATGATGATGATGATGATGATGATGGTAATTATGATGTAGCAAGTTCTTGGCTAGTACCATTTTTTAATGCTGACTTTTCGGCTAAAAACTATAAGTAAAATCAGGACATAGGGTTAATAATTACATGAAGGGAGGTCAGTTTAAGAAAGTCCTCTGTATACAAATGCAAAAAAGAGATTGTGACAACTTCATCCACAGATATATCTCATTCCAAAGTTATTTTCTCACTCTTTGGGAGTGAGCCAAATGCTGTCATGTGGCAGCCTTTCTGGATGGCACTGAGGAGCTCAGGGCTCCCCGCTAAAGTCAGGCTCAGCAAACATGACTCCAATACTTGCCAGCTTAGATGACATGTGTGTTTGTGCAGTTTATTATTACACTTTCTTGGTCGCATCAATTAGTCACATGATAAAATGACAGATTAGTGACTAGATGAGATTTTTCCAAAAAATGGCCAGGGAACCTGTGACATGGAAGCTGACGTCCTCAGAAGGAATGAGAGGAGACCCACAAAACTGAACAACACAGCGGCGGGTTTGGAGAGACACCAACACAAGTGTACTGGCTTTATGTGTCACTAGAAGAACATTCCTAGTGAATAAGTGTGAGGTTGTTCTTGAGCTTTCTGGTTTTGATCTCAAAGCTAAGAGCTGATCTTAACTGGATTTTTCCAAGTTATTTTCTTTTCCTCCTGCCTGTCAGACAGGTGCAGACCCCAAATGTCAGAGGAAATCACACAGTAGTTCTCAGCCAGAGACAACGTGAAGCCATGCTCAGCTTTTGAGCAGGGGGATCACATAAGGATATCAGTGCCTTTAAAACACTAAAAAGTCAGTGTTTAGACAGGGCTGGGGAAGGTCTCGCCCATGGGCCATATAACGCTCACAAAATCATTTGGTCTGGCCCTGCCAAGGCATTAGGGGTGTCTTAATTAAATGTTTGATCAAATGCAGCTTGCTAATTTTTAAGTTGATAGTTTTGTATGGCCCATGAATCCTATTTAATAAAAGGCTAATATGCAAATTGTCCCCTCCACCGTGAGTTCAACCAGGAGTTTGACAGGGGGAGGGTCTGTTAGCTGGCCAAATGCCCACAGCCTCTCCCCCTGGTTGGTCCCAGCCCCAGTTGTTCCTCCTTTCCCTATCATGGGGTGGGCCCAGCTGGACCCCACTCATGCATGAATTTGTGTACCGGGCCTCTAGTAATATTATAAATATCCAAATGGCCCTTGGAAGAAAAAAGGTTCCCCCCCCCACTGATTTAAAACATTATTCAGGGAGGTGTGGGGACCATGCCAGTTCCCCAGATAGTCAAGACTGGTGGGAGCACAGAGGCCTTGTTATCAATACACTAGAATGGCCAAAGGCCTCTCTGAACATATGCTTAAACAGAATGTTAAAGGACTCTGAGCCTGGGAATCCTAATCAGGCCAAGATAAAACGAGTGGGTGCAAGGATATATGGTACACTGTGCCTGTCAGTAGCCAATATGATTAATGTAAGAATTGGCACAAAGCCTTCTTTGTCTAAATGGTATAAAAGTAGGTTACTGACCAGATAGTTGGCTGGAATGAGCTGAGGATGAAGTAAGAAGAAGTCTGCTAGAGAGAGCAGCTGGGCAGGAGAGATAGGAGAAGCTGCTGAGTCGGAGAGCTCAGGTACAGCTACGATGTGAGGCAGTGAGTCTAGAAGGCAGCGTGTGGCTGCTCAGATAATAGCTGTGGGTACAGAGACTGATGCTGCTTTATGGGAAAGATATATGTTCACCAGCCGCTGTCTGGCTGTCTGCCTGTGTGGACTTTGCTGTGAGGACTGTTCTTAGTTTGATGGCTATATGGCCACTGGCTTCAGCAGTAAAGACTCATTCTTATATACCTACAACCTCTCATGGCTTCTCCACCAAAGACCCGTCATCCTAGGAGGTCCAGCCCCAGCTGGAGGGGCTCAGACCTAACACCTGCTACTAGCGAGCAGAGGATAAAGGAAGAACTTGAACCAAGTTCCCAACAGTTAGTACAGTGCGCAGGGTTCAAGCAGGAGCCAGCCTTGGCGTGTTGAATTTGGAATACATGACTCATAGCCACTCAGAGCAACTCAGAAGCAGGGCTCCTGTAGGGCTCCTGCTGCTGCTCTGACAGGAGGTCTGTAAAAATATTTGGAGGCGGGTGCCTTTGCATCTGGGGGAGCATTCTGAAGACAACCGAGGTGACTGTGAGGGCCCTGATAGAGATTACAGTTGGTCATCTGGACTCCGTCTGGTGTCCTGCATGCCCTTCATGGATCCTGTCCCATGTCATGGGCCTCACTCAACCTTTTACACTTCTTTCTCCTTTTTTTTTTTTTTTTGTTTAAGGTTCAAAAACCACCTGTGAAGTTCTGTAGTACGAGCCTGTCGCCATGACTGACACACAGTGAGAGGGTTAGGCCTGGCAGGTGGGTGCCACCTGTGGCACCCGAGAGTGAACCCAGAGGGAGGCAGGCGAGCGGGTCATCAGTTTGGAAGAAGAGCTCTTCTCAGGCCGCGTTTGATCAGTGAGTTGGCTCCTAGACTTTCAATTGGAGCTGTATGAGCAGAATTGAATTCCAAGATTTATAGTGATTGTGAGGAGCCGAAATAGCTGAGCCGGGACGCGGGAGTCCTCGCTGAGTGATTACAAAGGTTTATAACAAAGACAGTCTGAGAGAGGAGGACATAGAGGAAGGGTGACTGCAAAGACATGGAGCAGAGCTTTCTACCTATGGGTTAATGACAGAGGAGGTAAAACTAGGCTAGGAAATGGGAAAAGGAAGCAAAATGGTGTTGATGGAAAAAACAAAACAAGGGAATAAAATAGAAAAACCCAAGCATACAAGTTGGGCCATGAACACATCAGAGAAACAGTTCATGGCACAGAGGAATAGGAAGGGGCAAGAAGTGCAGTCCTGCCAGACCTGTGAAAGTTAATAACCCTGACAGAGAATGGGAGGGCTGTGCATATCCTCATTTCCAGTGATTTCCTTTCAAAACAGGGAAGAATGAGGCACAGTGAGTAACCTTGTTAAACGTAAGAGATGATACCCACTGATTCCTTTCAATCGCGTTATAGTCTCAAAATAAATTTTGTCAGATTCAGGTCAAGATTTTACATTGAAAAAGTAACTGGGTCTTGGGGATAGAATTTAAATTATCCTAAAAGTTGAATGCAAACCATGAGGAAAGATTAACCTAAGTACACAGGAAGTGCACCAGTTATCTCATAAAGCTCTTTATACTAGAGAAAACACTTGTAGTTAAATTAAGAGTGAAAATTAATAATACTAATAATTGCCTAATGGTTTACATACTGATTTCAATGATAATGTGTTCTCTGGTGAAAAATCCCAAGGCATTAGTTGGACAATTAGCAAGTAAATAATTTATAGCAACAATGCTGTCCAAGCCACAAATGATGAATTTGAGCTGTGTAAGGACGTTTTGATGATAATGAAAATATCTGAATAAGGGATGCTCACTTTAGAAATCAAATTACAAATAATACTACAGAATCCAAAATGATGAGTTTTGTTTGTATGTACACATGTGACTGCATACATGCACACTTGCACACATGCATATATGCACACCCATGCATGTATGTATGTATGTACATGTACAGACACTAACTATGAAGCCTGTCTAAGAAGTCACCATAACATACTAATTGTGTGAGCCAGGACTTAATTTCTCTGAGTTTTGATCTTTTCATTAAAAAAAATGGGAATGAGAATGATATTACCTACCTTGTGGGGTTATTGTGAATCACAGGATGAGCTAATGTGTGTAATGTACTGGGAATAGTGCCTGGATTTAGTTAGCCCTCAAGAACATATAGAGCTCCAAGTATAAAATGTAGCATCTTTAGTACACATTTCCTAACACGTAATTTCTATCTCCACTCATAAGCAATTTTATTTCTGCCTATCTATATTTTTAAATTTTCCTAAATTGAACAATATATTAAAAATTATCTTAACTAATAAAAGCAAAATATTAAAATTAACCATTTCTCTGGGGGTAAGCCACGCCCACCAGCCAATCAGAGCTGCTGTATGCAAATTAGCCCAGCCAAAATGGCGGAGGCCGCAGTCCCGGTGTGTGGCTTCTCCAGGGCTGTGGCCTCCGCCATCTTGGGAGCCTCCCGCCTGGGAAGGCAACCAGCGCCTTGGGCCTGCAGATGCCTTCCCAGGTGGGAGACTCGGGGGGGGGGGAGGCGGGGACCAGGCGGCTGGACCCCGCGGCCCCTGCCCGGGAGGCCATGGGGTGGCCAGCGCCACCCCAGCCTCGGCTTCCCAGGCGGGTGGCCCTTAGGGTCAGTAGGAGCTGTGGCCGGCCTGAAAACTGCCCTCAGCCCCTCACCCAGGCTTGCTACACCCCCTGGGGTGAGGGTCTCCACTGGGGAGCTTGGCCAGCTTGCAAACAGACATTGGCCCTTCACCCAGGCTGGCCAGGCACACCAGCAGGTGGACATCCCCAGAGGGGTCCCAGACTGGGAGTGGGCACAGGCCGGGCTGAAGACCCCCCCCACCCCCAGTGCACAAACTTTTGTGCACCGGGCCCCTAGTAAGACAAATAATAACAAACCTTAATAATTTATGAGCCAAATGTGAGACTGTTACTCAAAAGGTAAGAATAAATGTAGATGGAATGATAAATAATCTACACAGGTAGGTGCAGCAAGCAGACTAGAAAGACAGTGCTCTAGGCTCATGCCATCTGCTGTGTACTCCTTGACCCCCTCCTGGAGTGTGGATGGGATATCACTCCTGTGATTAAGTTACTCCACGTGGCAAAGGTGGAGACATTTTGCTGGTATAAGTAAGATCCCAATCAGTTGACTTAAGTTAAACAAGCAGGTGATTATTCTGGGTGGGCATGGCCTAATCAGGTGAGGCCTAGAAAGAGAGTGTAGAGGTAACAGAGGTCCCTTTACTGCCATGTGTGAAGGGACTCATGGCTGGAACCTGGGAGCAGCCTCAGGAACTGGGAGCAATCCACAGCGAAGAGTCAGCAAGAAAGTGGAACCTTCAGCCTCCAATCCACAAGGAGCTGGATTCTGTCAACAACCTGAATGACCTTGGAGGATCTGAGGATCCTGGTCCTCAGATGCACTGCAGTGTTGCTGACCCTTTCATTTCAGCCCAGGAGACCCTGAGCAGTCAAGCAGCTAACATGCTACTCCTGACCCAGGGACACTGTGAATAATAAATTGGTGTTATGTAAGCTGCTAAGAAAATGAATATGATAGGGAAGGACTACTTTGTTTTGCTGGGGAGTTAATGGGAATAGGAGTGGGCAGGTAGGTCCATGCTGCTCTTCACTAGAACCCAAGGTTCCCACCTCAGTGACCCATTTCGCCTACCCGACACTGCACTACTGAAACTTAACGAAGCATAGCAATAAATTACATGACATTACTGAGTGCGAGGGCTGAGAAACTTGAGAAACTTGTTCTCTATAAACATCAGATTAAAAAGGCATAAACAGCTTTTACCATTATAGAGGATAATGGAATTTGATCAGCTAAATCCCAGGGCTTTATACAGCACAAATTATGTAAACGAACTTAATGGCGTTTTGATGAAACTACAAAACTAGTGCTAGAGAGAGTGAGGAGGTGTTCCTTATTTGGACTTCAAACTTCACGCGCTACAGCACAGATGCTTACTTAAGTTTTAAAAAATTGAATATGAATGCAAAGAGAGTTATAAAGAACATGAATTAGGAGATAGACTATTAAGAAAAACTTTGCTTCTGATTTAGAAATAAGCAGTAAGTGTCCAAGGGCAATGGCTGGATCTAGCTTTATCTACTGTTGTTATTAATCACTAGAGGCCTGGTGCATGGAATTTGTGCACTCAGGAGGGGGAGGGAGTGGCCCTCAACCAGACCTGTACTTTCTTGCAGTCCAGGAGTCCTTGGGGAATGTCCCATGGGGAGCGGGCCTAAGTCATCAGTTGGACTTCCTTAGTGCTGCCGTGGAAGCAGGAGAGGCTCTAACCACTGCTTCTGAGTTCACCAGCCCTAAGCCTGGCCTCTGGCTGAGTGGCACTTCCCCTGTGGGAGTGCACTGACCACCAGGGGGCAGCTCCTGTGCTAAGTGTGATTGGGCTGAAACCAGCTCTCCTGAGGGATTCTGGATTGCAAGGGTGCGCAGGCTAGGCAAAGGGACCCCACTGGTATGCAAGATTGGGGCCAGGGAGGGATTATGGCTGCGCTCCAGGGCTCAGCCCATCTCACTCAGTCCTGACTAGCTGGATCCTAGCAGCAAGGTAACCTACCAGTTGGAGCATCTGCCCCCTGGTGGTCAGTGCACATCATAGTGAGCAGTTGAGCAGCCTTAGCATATCATTAGCATTAGACTTTGATTGGTTGAATGGACAGCCGGATGACTGTACACTTAGCATATTAGGCTTTTATTATATAGGATTGGGCAGGAAAAAACTAAATGAAGCATTAAATACAAAAGTCCCAGGTTTCTAGGTGAAAACATTGGTAAATATCTTAAGGAAATAGAAATAAGAAGCTTTAATGCTAGAAAAATATTCAAGGGGAAAAGGTACATATTAGAAACATATCATAGTAGACATTCATTAAAAATTATATTTATAATAACAAATTTTGAGGGAGATCATAAAAAATGGAGAAGGAAGGCGAGGATAACAACCATCACATTTTATAATGTACCCCTAAGATCTAAAGAGGAGACCAGGCTTTGACTTGCACAGAATGATGAGTTCTCTGAAAAGAATTCAATGAATATATTCTCTCCTCAATGTCAGGTGCACAACCCTTGAAAAGCTCTGTCACTCAGAGCACGCCCTGAATTCAGAGCGGCGGAGCTCTGAACTGCAGATAGGCAAAAGAAGAATTGCATAGTCCAGGAACTTCCTCATGAAAAAAAATAAAGCATGCCCATTTATGTCAAAGTTGGTCAAGAAGCGAGTAGATTCAAACTTCTTTGAGGCAGGAAGTTTTTGTCTCTAAATTTTTTGACTTCAAGTGGTGATATTTTTCTCTTATGTTTCATGGTAATAATATAATTTTTTCTCATTTTTTTAAATGGAAGGCACTGTAAAAATCAACTCATGCCAATTCCTACATTTTACTTACAAGGAACCTGAGACAAAGAGACTAATCTATGTGCTCAAAGTCCTGCAGGGAATTTGTAGAGAATCTTGCCTGCAGGGCAGCTTGACAAGGTTGAATTCCAGGCACTGAAGGCAACAGAGAGACCTGCCCTTTCCTAATGTACCCCTGACCATCAGTGCCCCATCTCGCTAGGTATCCACCTGGCAATCGTCTCAACTTCTAGCTCACCAGCCACAGTCGGGCCAACTCAGCCTCCCAAAGATCCTTCAAACCAATCCTCTTCCTAACTGAAGGCCCCCACCTACAATCTCAGTTTCACCTCCCAGATGCAACAGGGGCTTTCTAACTTGCCTCCCTACTTTACGTCTAGGTCTATTGGAGACTCTTAATCGCAGCCGCCAATGCCACACTTTAAAAGTGCAATGTCATGTCCAGCTAGCATGGCTCAATGGTTGAGTACTGACCTATGAACCAGGAGGTCACAGTTCGATTCCTGGTTAGGACACATGCTGGGGTTGTGGGCTCAGTCCCCACTAGCAGGTGTGTAGGAGGCAGCCGATCACTGATTTTCTATCTCATCATCGGTGTTTCTGTTTCTCTCTCCCTCTCACTTCCTCTCTCTCTGAAATCAATAAAAACATACTTTTGAAAATTACAATGTCATCTATTGCTTACTTTTCCCTCAGGATCAAGTTTCAACTGCTTTGCCTCCAATTCAAAGCACTTTAGAAGTTCCCTTCTCCCCATTTCTGGGCCCCATAACTCAACTCATGGGTCAGCTGTTTTGTGGAAGGTTTTTCTGGTTCCTGGGTTTAAACAACCCGCCCATCCCATGGTTCCCCAAGTTGTCTGTGCGGGAGCTTCGGGTGGTTCATCCCTCTGGCCATGCCCCATTTCCTGCTCCCTGCCATACTTGCAGAATGCAGCCTCACTTTATATACATTTCCATTGACTCCTATCCCCCAACTCTTCCTCATTCTCCAGGACCCACACAGCCACTTCATCACTCACACGGACTGCCCGCTCTTCTGCAGAACGCTCTTAGACACTTTTCGTCCACTTACACTCCATTACATTCCCCTGCACACCTATGGACTACTTCATCACCGGAAACCCATTTTCTATTTGGTTCCTCTGAGCTTGTTCCTGAGGTGCCTCTCCCCTGTTCATATCATCCCCCTAGTGATGTTATCATTACTCATGTATTTATAAGCTAACAATCAGCATGTTTCTATCTCTAATATAAATTTCCTTTTGGGGCCTTATCCAACTGCAATATTTGCATCTCCATTTGGATGGCATATGGCATCTCATAATTAACTAGGTCAAAACGGAATTCTTGAAATTCCTCTAAATCTGTTCTTTCCTTAATTCTCCTCATCTCTCAAATGGCACTATAATTCATTCAGTCATTCAATTCATATACTCAGGAGTTATTCCTTTTTTTTTAATCCTCACCCAAGGATATGTTTGTTTGTTTGTTATTGATAGAGAGGAAGGGAGAGAGAGAAACACCAACTCTAGAGAAGCCATCATGAATTTGCTGCCTCCTGTATGTACCCTGACCAGGGATTGGACCTGTAACCTCTGTTTAAAGAGAGAAAGGACCATCATCCCATCATCAATCTGTTGCCTCCTGTATGTATACTGAACATGGATCCAACCCCCAACCTTGGGAATGTGCCCTGACTGGGAATCAAGCCTGTGTGACCTTTTGATGCTTGAGACAATTCTCCAACCAACTGAGCCACACCAGTCAGGGCTCAGGAGTTATTCTTGATAACCATCTTGAATCATGCTTAACTAACCTGTCACCAACACTGATACACCTTCAAATGAGATCTATAATCCATGTCTTTCTCATCATTTAAACTGTCACCATCCTAGTCCACGGCAGCAGCACCTCTTCCCTGGACTTTGACAACTTCCCATCTCACCCGAGGGCTTTGACTCAGTCTCTCAGAGAACTCCAACTGGGGCTTTTAATTAAGA
>PVJC01017021.1:0-32985 GCA_004026665.1 Murina feae | reverse complement strand
ATGTTGATTACAACACAGCTATCACATTCCTTTATAAATTACCCGTGGCTTCCTGGGAACTGCAATGGAAGACCTGAGGAGTTGCAATAAAGACCTCAGAGTCTGCAAAGTCCAACATACAGGGTGAGGCAACAGCAGGTTTACAGTTGTAAGTATGCGAAATACAGGGTTTATTCTTGTATTATTATTATTATTATTAATTATTGTATTATTTTTCATACAAATACCTGTAAGCTACGTTTGCCCCACCTTGTATTTACCATGGGGACCTTCAGAGGAAATGTTTGCCAACCTCTGGTTTAGGAAATGAAGGACTGGATTTTTCTAGGGTCACATGACAAGTCAGAAACAGATCCAGGATTTGTACTTAGTTCTCCCTAAATGCTTTTTCACACAGCATTTTTTTCCTGTGCAAGATAGTAAGCAGGGAGAAACCAAGATAGCGGCATAGGTAAACACCTGAAATTGCTATCTCACACAACCATTTCAAAACTACAACTAGAAGACAAAACGGACATCACCCAGAACCACAGGAAGGCTTACTGAGTGGAAATTCTATAACTAGAAGGAAAGGAAAAGCACACTGAGACTCAGAGGAGGTTAGGAACTAAAGAGCAGAGGTATGCAGTTGCACACCAAAAGGGCTGGCAACTGAGGCTGCGGTTGTCTTTTTTGATAGGGAAGGAGAAACAAGCTCCTGACTGCTCTGAACTCCAGTTCCGGGTGACTCTCTGGGGACCCAGACTCATACAGGGAGAAACTGGACTGTCTAACATCAGGCAGAACTTGAGGGTGGCTTTCTCTCAGAGATGCTTGCAGCAATTACTGTGGGACACTGATACGCGGGGCCTGTTAGGGCAAGGCTGAGGATCAGCCATAGCTGTTTGTTCCACCCTGTTGATTTCCCAAGACCCCACACAAGCTGTGTGCAGAGGCTTTTGCATATAAATGGCCTGGCCCTTTGCAATATAAAATTACCTAACAAACTGCAGCTGGGTCAGAGAGACCAAGAACATCCAAAAGAAGGTCCAAAGCCCCACAGCAGCTTGCATTGCTTTATAGCTGGGCCTCATCTGGGCACCTACAAACCACAAACAAAGAAGAGGAATCTGCAGATCTCTCCATAGCTCCTGCTGGCTAGCCTCAGGCAGAGGCTAAATTAGCACCTCCTTAGAGATCCAAGAGCCAGTGTATCCAGTGGTCGGAGTGAGACCATCCAGAATACAACTTCTCAGATTCATAAGGGACACACTCAGGGGGCAGACTCAGTGAGCACCAAAGCCCCACTGAAGCAAGTCCTGCCCCATAAAGGTGTCTCCAGCGCAGAAGTTTTCCCACAATAGACACAGCTGATTCTCACAGCCAATTGGCCTGGAGGTCAATTCCTCCTAATGATACCTACAGCAATCAAGGCTTAACTACAACAAGACTGTGCACACAGCCCACAAAGGGGTGCACCAATTACCTGTCCACCTCAGGTAATCGGGGAGGCTGAGTCACCGGGCCCTATAGGACACTTAGCACAGAAAGCCACTCTATCAACACAGGGAAGCAGCCAAAATGTGGAGACAAAGAAACAGGTCACAAATGACAGAAATGGAGGAAAGCAAACTACTGGATATAGAGTTCAAAACCACAGTTATAAGGTTTTTCAAGAATTTTCTAGAAATCACTGATAAATTTAGTGAGACCCTTGAGGATATGAAAGAGGACCAACTAGAAATTAAGCATACACCAACTGAAATAAAGAATAATATACAGAGATCCAACAGCAGACTATAGGATCGCAAGAATCAAGTCAAAGATCTGAAATATGAAGAAGCAAAAAACACCCAACCGGAAAAGCAAAAAGAAAAAAGAATCCAAAAATATGAAGATAGTGTAAGGAGCCTCTGGGACAACTTCAAGCATACCAACATCAGAAGTATAGGGGTGCCAGAAGAAGAGAGTGAGCAAGATATTGAAAACCTATTTGAAGAAATAATGATAGGAAACTTCTTCTACCTGGTGAAAGAAATAGACTTACAAGTCCAGGAAGCACAGAGAACCCCAAATAAGAGGAATGCAAAGAGGACCATACCAAGACACATCATAATTACAATGCCAAGGGCAAAAGACAAAGAGAGAATCTTAAAAGCAACAAGAGAAAAACAGTCAATTATCTACAAGGAAGTACTCATATGACTGTCAGCGGATTTCTCAACAGAAACTATGCAGGCCAGAAGGGAGTGGCAAGATATATTCAAAGTGATGAATAGCAAGAACCTACAACCAAGATTACTTTATCCAGCAAAGCTATCATTCAGAATTGAAGGTCAGATAAAGAGCTTCACAGACAAGAAAAAGCTAAAGGAGTTCATCACCACCAAACCATTATTATATGAAATGCTAAAGGGTATTCTTTAAGAAGAGGAGGAAGAAGAAAAAGTAAAGATAAAAATTATGAACAGCAAATACATATCTATCAACAAGTCAACCTAAAAATCAAGTGAATAAAAAATCTGATGAACAGAATACACAGGTGAATAGAGTAGAATAAGAGGCATAGAAAGGGAGTGGACTGACAGGGGGAAAGGGGGGTGGGGCGGTGGGAAGAGACTAGACAACAATCATACACCTACGGAGGAGGACAAAGGGGGAGGGTGGTAAGGGCAGAGGATGGGGTGGGAACCGGGTGGAGGAGAGCTATGGGTGGGGGGGGGAAGAGGAGCAACTGTAATAATTTGAACAATAAAGATTTAAAACAATAATAATAATGGTACAAAAAAAGAGATAATTGGCAGCATTCGTAAGTATTTGCGGGCAGAGTAAAGCTTGGGAACAATATGGCTCTTCCTCCCCATACTCTTGGAAAACAATGGCTCCCTTGCCATCCTTGCCTTGTGGTTCTTCTATGAAGATTCTTTGCTCAGAACCTCACCAGATCTGGCTGCACTCCCTTGGGAACACCATTTACCTGGTAGACGTTACAAATATACCATGTCATGCAACCCCACTGTGTTACATGTGGATGGCTGCCTGGGAATCTGTGATGGTGCCCCTGCAGCTGATAAAACACATGCTCCCAGCACTGCTCAGGGGGAGCAAGTGCTCAGAAAATGGAAGCTGACCAGTGGTGGTAGGGTGGGGTAGGGAGGGGTGCCTGCAAGTGGATCTGCACTCCCTGACTAGAGAGGTGTGTAAGCACATGGTGAGAATAGGTAGAGGCAATTCAGACATCAGATGGGGAGCTGGACTAGTTTACTTCAAAGACCTCCTCCAATCCTGGCAGACTATGTTTAAGAAAAAAATGAAGAGACAACCAAGTAGTAAACAGTAGACACAATTTTTTAAGGTCTCCTAAAAGAGGGGACCTCCACTCCCAACTTTCTGTTTTTCTCTGTGGAAGAGGAAAATAAATTCCCTCCAAATCAAAATAATATTGTTCATTGTTATAATAATGTATGGTTATGGAAACCCTTCTAATGTGTGGAAATAATTGTTGTGTGAAATGTTTGCTATGTGAAGACCCCAATACTCTGTAACTTCCAAAATGTGGTAAATGCCCCACTATCTTGATGTGAATGCCCTAAACCCTTAAAGCATAAACACCTTGCTCCTAGCAAAGGCACACTGTCTGGCCCACACTGATAAGACACAAGTTGTTTACTACTGGCTATGTAAGCACCAGATTTTCTTCAGTCATCATCTCCTGCCTGATGAGAGGAGAACTTCATGTCACTCTGTGAGACAAGCCCCTGATTGATTGCTCTGCTGTGCAAGCCTGAACCAACTGCGGCTGCCTGCCTGTCTCTGTCTTCATGTCCGTCTTTTGGTGTTCATCGCCGTGTGGTCTTTGCTGGAACCTAGGACCCAGTAGGAATAGGTAAATAAACCTTGTGTGATTTCATACTAATTCTGTCTTGTGTGTTCATGTGTTCTGGTTTGGCTCAGCTGTCTAGACATTGAAGTACCAGAGGATAGGCCATTTGTTATTGCTGATCCCTGGTCACCTGCGTATGTCCCACAAAATCTAGGCAGAAAATTAATTAATTGGGGCATAATTGGGACAGCCATCTATTACAAAAAGTGAGCCCAGCATTACCATCTTAAGAACTAATAAATGATCCAAGAAATAAGTGCATTCGCTCGTGAAAAGCTCCCACACGGCCTCTTGCTGCTTTCTCAAGTCTACTTGATCAGTAGGAAGTTTCTGGTGTGTTGCCATGACTTCATTCCAGGTCTTACCCTGCACATGGGAGAAAAGAGGGAACAAAACATTTCCACCTTGACCTGTTCTCCATTAGCTCTGAGCTGCGTTAAGTACGGCAAGAACACACAAGCATCCCTAAAATCCTGGTTTCCTGCGCAGGCCCGGCATGCCTCTGGCAGTGGCTCCTTCAGCTTCCCAAACCACAGTTCTCTCCGTGTGGCTTTGGGATGCATGGCATATGTTATTTTTAGCTTCAATAAGAAGGAATTCACGTTAATGTTGTTTTGCATTATGCTTGAGAATTTCATGAGCCTTTTTCAGTTTATTGCAAAAAATACCCCTCAAAGAACCCCAAACTCAGAACTGGCTTCCCTGCTAAAGCTTATTGAAATTAATTACATGACATGAGAATTTTAAAGTTTATGGCGACCTTTAGAAATGGTCAGCTCAACAACAAGCTATTTTTTTAAACGAGGAAATTGAGGCCCTGAGGCGAATGAGTAACCACTGCGAACGTGTGCACAGGCCTCTGGCATCCATGGTTTTTGTTAAGATGAAACGACCTTCCTGAGGTTTCTGTGGGCATTAGAGAGAGCAGACCCAATTCAGCCCAGCTCTGGGCTTCTCTCCTGCACTTCGTTGTTATAGGAACAAAGACAACAAAATACTGACTAACACCAAGGGAAAAAGCCATGTCACTCAGGAAGCAGTTTGCGAGATACCTTAAGGCTGTGGAATTCATAGCCGCCGAAGTCTGTGATCTTCACAGAGGAGAGACGCTGTTCCAGATCAGATATGTGCTTGTGTTTGTCTTTGCCCTGTTTAAGGATGGTTAGAAACAGGATTTTCAAACAGGAATTCTTCAACGACATGACTTCGGTGGCATCTTCCATATGATCATTCTCTAACATGCATGAGAAGAGACTGTACCTTTTGTCTATCAGCCACTATCAGTTGCAAAGACATTTCCCAGCCATAGTCTGACTCACAGGACCACGGAATGTCTGATCTGGAGGACAGAGGCTGGTGAGGATGTCTGATCCAAACCTTTCATTTTACTAATAAAAAAATAATCCAAGGCTTGGAATACTTAGATAGTAGATAGATGGACTCCAGGTCTCACACCCACCCTGTGGGGGGATGTAATGTCTTTCTAACTTTTCCAAACCCAGGTTTATAGGACTTTAGATCAGAAGGCTTCTCAGAGGCTTTAGTTCACCCCTCAGGTAGCAGGTGACTGGGCAGAGCCCAGAGTGTTGAAGGAACTGCCCAACACGATAATTCGCTGCTAAAGAATACTAGGATATGCTAGGAACCAGTTTCTTTAGGATGAAACTGCCCACTTATTTGTTATTGTTTTAAATTTTTAATAATATTAGTTTTAAAAAATCTGATTACAAAGGTAATAATTTGAGAAACAAAGAAAAATGAAAAGAAAATCTAAGCTACCGATAACCTTCACCCCCAGATAACCACTGAAAACCTTTTTCTGATTGTAATTATAATTAATTTTTAATGGTGTCATATTCGGACATCCTTTCATAACTTGTTTTCTAAACTTAATATATTATGACTTTTTTTGACTCGTTCACTACTCTGTTGCAAGATCATAAATTATCCACTTAAACAATTTCATTTTACTGCCATAACAGGGAGAAGCTATCAAAAGAAGTGAAAGGCTTCCTCAAGGAAACTTGGCTGCATTTGAAATGAATGCTTATCACAAATAATTTTAAACCTGTTCTATCGTCTCCAGGTCATGACGCTTTATGTTAATGAGCAGGAGAACACAGGGGTTATCTGTTAGGTGGCTCCCTGTGTGTTTGAGAGGAGACCTTGTTGTTTCAGAATGTGCTGAAGGGCTGTGGCTGGTTTCTCTGGTAGGGTTATGGCGCCGAGAGAGAAAATCTATTAGATTTTTTTTTCACATTAGTTTCAACAATAGCAAAGAAATCTTGGAGTGGGTTGGGGACCGCCTACAGCAACTGGGACATATGCCTTTTGGTGATGTCTGAAACCATAGCGACTGCATGTTGTGGAAATAAAAAAGCAGCAGCCTGTTGGGAAAGAGGCTGAGACAATGGGAGCACCATCAGAGCTGTGGGAAGGTGCGCACCAGCCTTGAAGGGCACTCGCTGTGACTTTCCATGGATCCGACCAGCATCCTGACCAAATGCTTGGTGGATACCAGTGAGAAGGGAGGGGACAGTCCTCCCAGAAACCACATTAGCTCTGTAAAGTAGCAGACATTTAGTGGCGTTGGCAAGAAGAGGTCATGAGAAGAGTTTGAAGGGCATTTGAGAGGATACAGAACATGAAGAGAAAGAACCAAGGTTAACTCTAGAGTCCAAAGTTAGTAACTAAGAGCTGGCTGGAATGAAAATTTGTAGTAGGAACCGAGGATGTGGACCTGAAGCAAAATACATACATGTCATATGTGAAAGTGAGTATACACATTTTAGTGGTTGACAAAGAGATGGCATTGAATCTGTGAGAATAGGCAAGGTCCACGAGAGCTCTGATGAGAGAGAGGAGGCAGGAGTGTCCAGGTCTGGTTATGGAGCCACACATTTGCAGATAATTCAATGTTGGGGCTGAAACACACTTGGGACTCTCGGGGACCAATCCCCACTGTGCTGCTTGTAAGCTGTGTGACCTCAGGCAAGCTCTTCAACCTCTCTGAACCTCAGTTTCTCCATTTGCAAAATGGGGATAATAATGTCATCTGCCTTGTTAGGCTGTTGTGAGAATTAATGAGTTAACATATATAAACTATGACATACATAAATAGGAACACACATAAACAGAAACAGTCCCTGATAACGTAAACATTGTATCTGTGTTTGCTTTTATTACTAATATTCATTTGAAAAGGAGAGAAGAAAGAAAGGTAAGAAAAGAGAAAATGTGTAATATATTAAGAAAATACATTATAATGTAGCAGTGTGTTTATTATATTTATGTGGATTAGCATTTATATAGCTATGAATTATGATAAATAAGACTAAGAGAATGGAGGAGCAAGTAGAAATATTAATTTAAAGGAGACCAGATACTAAGTCCTTATAAAAGTAAGCCTTTGAGATATGAATTTACCTTCAATAATGAGAACATTTGCTGAAACATTTATCATCCCACTAATTATTCTGTCTGTGTATCTCCACCACTGTCTACCCACCTCCAACACTGTGCGCGCCATTTATCACACTTTCCCCTCAATTTACATGGCAGTCTGACCTTCTTAATTAGGAGCTGATAATGGGCCCCTCAGCATCCTAGAAATCCAGCCCAGTCTTTGACACATACAGCCACCCAATAAATCACTTCTTCATGGAGAAAAAGACATGGGTTACAACTTGTAAGAGCATCCCTTCCTCAGGTACACCCTCCCTTCTGGGGGCACATTCTACCCCCCAGGCAGCCCTTAGAGCATTCTTCCCATGGAGGAAGGTAGGCCCCTTCCTTATTAGCTTCAGGGGAGCTTGTGGGAGATTTCCCTGCTCCTGAGACCCCAGACCTGACTGGTAACTGGCCCTGCCTCCATTTAAATGAAAAGGAGGCCAGGAGAGCTTATACCATAGGCCCTGCCTCAGACCTGCCTGGCAAACAGTCAAATCAGGTCCCTAAAGAGGAGCAAAATGGGAATGCACAGGAGAAACAGCTTTAGTGACAATGATGTAAAACGTTACTAGCTCATAATGTTTAGACTGTCCCTATGGCTGCTTGGTTCTGTTCCTCCCCTCAAGTCATCTGTTAAAGTCTGAATCTCCTAATGTGATGGTATTTGGAGATAGGACCTTTGGGAGATAGGACCTTTGGGTCGGTGTGGATGAAGTCATGAGGGCTTATAAGGACACTAATACCATTCACGAAGTTAGTGAAGAGGCACTGGAGCTCTGTGTCCATTATGTGAGGACACAGGGAGAAGTCAACCACCTATAAGCTGGGAAGAGAGTTCTCCCCAAAATCTCTGACCATGCTGGCCCCTTGATCTTGGGCTTCCCAGTCTCCACAACTGTGATGAGTAATCATGTTTGCGTAAGCCACCCAGCCTGTGATATTTTGTTACAGCAGCCAGAGTTGACTGAGACGTTCATACAAATGTTTGATGCTTGGAAAAATAATGTGAAAGTCAGTCATATACTTGCTGATGAGAACAAGTAGTTTTCCAAATCCCAATTACAAATAAAACTACCAATAGTGTGGCCAATATTGATTGAATGTTTAAGACCGGCCCAGCTCTGGGATAAGCCCACATGCATTATTTGATTTACTCATCACAACCCTGGAGGCTGGCGCGATCACCATGCAGCTTTCATAGGGAGGCACCTGAAGCTGAAGGAGATTGATTCACTTGGCCAAGGTCACAGAATAGTAAGTGGAGCAGCTGGGATTGGAACCTCAGAGATCTTTGAATTTAGCTACAGTACTTAAAGATGTATTGCAACTGGTACTGTTGTTAGAACAGAATCAGTCTTTCCCCACCCTATAAAAACAGGAGTGAGGAGCAAGGCTGTAGTCAGGAATGCCCCTCCCTCTACCCAGAGCATACCTGGAGGAAAGTCTGCACTCTGGCCAGCCCTCGTCAAAGGCTGTGAAGATTCATGGACCACTAATGTAGATTTATGACTCTTTCACAATTGATGGTACCAAGAATGAATTAAAAAACACATACACCAAGATGAAACTAATCAGCTTTCCCAGAAATAGAAGTGTACCTGTGGAGTCTGCTTCTGTAATAGCTCATTCATTTTTCAATGTTCCCGATAAGCACAGCACTGACTGCAAACTGGGGCATATATACCCTGCGCAAGTTGACTTTATGGAGTGAGCTGCTTCCGAAGCCACATTGAGTTATACATTTAGAGTTGGAAAGCATCACAGTATTAGGATTGCTTTGGGTTTTTTTTGTGTGTGTTTTTTTTTTTGTTTTTTTTTTTTTGTTGTTGTTTTGCAGAGCTCGTTAACCACAGGTGATTAGCACGGTTTTGCTGTGCAAAATGGCCTGATCTGGCATGTTCTGTAGCCACTACTATGGATGTGATGATATAACTTAAACTTCATGTGCCTTGTGCCATCTGCCGTCATGCCAAGATAGAGGAGCTCTTCAGCCCCTTCTTACTTTCTTAGCTACAGGAGACTTAGTTAAAACGACAACGCACAGCACTCACCGCTCCTCTCCTGGAGAAAGGCCATCGTGGCTTTTTGGATTCTGGTGGGTGAAATGAAAGGAAACATATTAGAACTTTGAGTAACTAGTGACAGAGCATTTCAGCGCTTGACAAGACCTGCTTTTCCTAAGAGCCAGATGGAATTCATCCTGTGCTAACTCTCCTTCCCTTGAGAACACACAGAATGAATATAAATATTTATGCAGACAGTGAAGGAAGTGGTGTTGCAACCTAAACGTTGGTATTCCATTGCTACCTGAAGGTAATATTGTTCTATTTCTTTGCTAGAGTATTTTTCAGCCTCCTTTTCTTGATCACTCAGGGGAAAATCTATGAAATGTAATAAAGATGTTGAATAACATATTTAAGATGGACAGTCATAGAACTTTGGGGCTGAAGGGACTTTTCTTACACTGTTCTACCAGAAACTCTCCCAGACCACACTTGAGTCTTGATGACTCCATCACCTGATAATTCCAGGTGTGGTTGAACACAGATTCCCAAAATAGGAAACACTAGCACATCTTCGGTCTCTATGTTGGGTTTTATTGTTGCTCTCAGCCACCAGCCAAATAGTCCTGAGGAGCTGCTTTGAGTTGAGAAGGACATCATTGTTCAATAACACACTTTTTTATGATCAGGAAGTAAAGTGATGAGATTTGGACTCCTGATTTTCATGTCATTTGCATCGATTTGTAATGTTACCAAGAAAAAGCTGGGAATCGTCCCTTAGGATTAGGTGAGGTGTTCTGATGACTCAGTGCAACAAAACAGATGTCTTACAGGTCTGTCTCTCTGTTCCATTCGTCAGGGGGCTCTGCTTAGTACTTCAATCGGATGGAGCCAATTACCGAACGGCATTTACTACAAAGGGTGCACTCAAGGGTCTCTTCCTATTGGATCCCTGGAAGACACATGTCCAACAATTATCTTGCTCACTCTGACCACCTTATTAATCTTTTGAAAGCAGAGCTTGGATGGAATCTCCTTTAGGGGCAAATCGGCTTTCCTACTCTTATCCCTCAAATGCCCAGTGGTAAATTATGTCCAATTTGGACTGCAATTGGTGTATCCGATTTTAACAAATGTCTCTCTGTTTTTTCTAGCTTTGGGGGCAATTTCAGGGCCTTGGAAAAGCATCACAAATATTCAGAAGATGTAAATGGGTCTTTGTTGCATCCTCAATCTTTTATTATCTGTATTAAACGTTAAGTTTTGTTGAGTCGGCTATGTCACCAGTGACTCACATGCACCTCGAAGCCTGAGCAGCACTGCATTAGATCATGATTTGAGGACACAGGAGCTCTATTCTAAACTCCTTGGGAAGAGGATGTAGAGGCAGAAGATGGAGAACACGGCATAACTTTTACTATGTAGTTTCTACTGCGATGCTAGGCACACAACAAAGAACAACTAGCTCCTTTAGAAACATCACGTGCAAGTTATGTCTTGTTTCTTAGCATGATAGTTTTCACACATTAGGTGGCATCAGAATCATCTGGAGGGCTTGTTCAAAAATTAATATGTAGTGATTTGGTGAGAGAAATTATGGCTGCCTACCCCCCACCCACTTCCCCTGCTCTACATATGAGTTTCAAATTTTATTATTGCAATAAAAGTGTTTTATGCTTTTGTCCAGCCTGCATAACTCAGTGTTTGAGCATCGACCTGTGAACCAGGAGGTCACGGTTCAATTCCTGGTCAGGGAACATGCCCAGGTTTCGGACTCAACCCCTAATAGGGGGAATGCAGGAGGCAGCTGATCAATGATTCTCTCTCATCATTGATGTTTCTCTCTCTCCCTCTCTCTTTCTCTCTGAAATCAATTTAAAAATTTAGAAAACAAACAAACCCACAAATAACTATCTGACTTTGGGTAGTGAGCACATGGTACAATATATAGACCCTGTAACATAGAACCCACACCTGAAACCTATATGTTCATGTTGACCAATGTCACCCCAATAAATGTAATAAAAAAATAAAAAATAAAACAACAACAGATACCTGGGCTGGCTCTGCCCAGAATTTTTAACTCAGAAGGTCTGGAGCAGGGTCCCTGCCCACATGTCTGACAATTTCCCAGGTAATGCTGGAGCTGCTGGTCTGGGACCAGCCTTCGGGAAACACTGCTTTCATTGCTCACCAGCTTAGGGCATGTGCAGAGTCTCAGGGAACAAGTACTAACCTCTGTTAAGGTTACTGTGTTTAGAGCTAGCTCTAGTTTCTAGGGGCCTGCCCTTGGATAGGTCACTTAATCCCTCTCGGTTTGTGCATTCGGGTGGTTGCATCACAGGAGACAGTACACGTTTACTTGGATGGCTGTGTCTTCTAAGATGGTAGATGTGAAAGGGAGCTATAAAGAGTGAGGAACTATACAAATGCCAGGCATGATTTATTTACTGGTGGCTTCTGGGTTCCATCTAATAGGTAGCTGATTCAGGCTGGCAGGGAGCACGCAGGACTAGCAGCCAGGAGCCCGGACTCCATTCCTCTGACACAAACCAGTTGGCCCCGTGACTGGGTCAGGTCAGGCCTCCTTTCAGGATCTCACTTGGCACATATGCGAATGGGGATGAGCTAGTTTCCGAGTTGCAGGATGTCCTGGGCTCCTGGGGGGGCCTTGGAGGTGAGGCTTTGGGACCCACCACCTCATTTTCAAACATTGCAGCTCTGCCTGGATCTGTTTTACAGGCTTTATTTCCAAGGGAGGTTCTTATGTAATAAGGGCTCTGTTAATAACAACACCAGTTTAACAGCCACCAAGATGGGTAATCCCTAAATCTCCTTTCAGCTCTCAAAGGCTTCCTCAGAATCAGGAGCAGCTGCTCTTTTCTTTCCCAAATGAATTCAAAATGCAGATTTACCCTTAAGGCTGCCTCTCTCTAATCTCCAACAGCAATCCGCTGTGATCAGAACCTCTATCTCCTCAGGGTACCACACTGGTTGGAAGGGTGGGGGGTGGTACTTGCTGTGTGCCTAGCATCACAACGATGATATGGAAGCTGCCCACCAGCCCAGAGAGAGCATTCAGCTCCAAGATGGTGACCTTCCCTGGACCTGGGCAAATTACTTGATAAGAGGACCATACATATCTCTGTAAGTGGAGTGGCCAATAGCAGAGTGGTGTTCAGCTGGTTCCAGTAATTCATGGCTGATGCCTAAGTTGGTGAAAGATCTGTTGAACTTGTCAGTGCACATGTGATACTGGTCATTAAGTATTTTGAAAATCTCTCCCTGGCTATTACAACATCCTCCATAGCAGGCATGTGGTATAAGTATGCTGAATGACCAGACCTGAATTCAGTAGCAGAAGTGGGTGGCACAGGTAGTCTGCAGCTCCATCTGACACCAGAAGGTCCCCGGGGAACACCTCAAGTCCTGGCAAGTTGAGCACCACCGAGCTCCGCCTGTGCTCATGGAACCTGCGCTCAAGAGACAGAAGGAGAGAGCTTACAGCCGCGTGCAGGCCGATCATCGCCGGGATCACTCTGGGCATCCGGGGGTGACTGTTCCGAGCCTGAGGAATGCCTGCTTTCTTTAAGGAAGGGTTTGGAGGCTACCCCAGGTTCCAGGCACAGGACGGCTATGATGGCACACACTCTCCACACCTTTTTCAGTTTTACTGACCATTTATGATTCTGCCTAATCCAAAGCAGAACAGTTCTCTCAAAGTTGTCAGCACAGCTTTGGCTGGTGTGGTTCACAGGGCCTCAGAGGGAGCAGGATGCACCAGCACCCCTAGATCGAGGCTGGTTATGTCAAGCCAGTACTTTGTTTTTTTTCCCAGAGGAAATGAGAACTATGATTGGTAAAGCTTTGTAAAAGAGAGGCCTATCTACTTTCTCCTTTTCTCGACCACATTGCATGAAACCTCCTGTCTGTTGGACATTCACAAAATAAATGGTTGCCATATCAGACACAGTGGGGGGCAGCTCCAAAGCCATATGCTCAGTGATCTCCATAGAGCAAAAGGGACCTGCCCCTCTGGGAACCTGCCTGATAGCATTGGATTGTAGGGGTTGTCATAGCCTCCTCATCAGAGCTGTTCAGATAATCAATCCTATTTTGAGGGATGAGAGATGCATTCTTTCTACTTATTGACCAATGTAATCTTTAAATTCTCTGTTTTAAATCAATAAATAGTTTAATATAGAGTACTTTATAGACAGAGGAAATTTGTCACAATTTACCAGCAAAAGCATAGGTATGGATTGGCCTTGGAAGTTGAGAATCTGATTCTGTTATACTGGATGTTATGATTTGGTCCCTTACGCATCCCTATGCTTGGAGCCCTATTAATCTCCCCAGCCCAGCCCCTTCTCTGCTGCTCCCACTTTCCCACCTGCCTGCTGCCAAGCCTTGTAAGCCAAGCTCCATGCTTCTGACCTTCCACATGAGTGATGGCCTTTCTTCCTGTGCTTCCATCATTTGCCATGTAATTGTACATTCTTAGATCTCATGCCCCCTTTCTTGTCAATATGTCTGATGTTGGGGCACTGGTTATGCCTTGTCAGACCTATCCTGCTATTGACCAAAGTCTGGTGGATATTAGAATACCTGTGGAATTAATTATAAAACCCATCTACAAGTCCCATCCTTAGGAGGCTGAAGGTAGACCTCTGAATCTGAAGTTTTCCCAGCTTCCTAGCTACCAGAGTTGGAGAACAACTGATTTTGAGAATACAAGTAACTTGATGTAGACTTTTCCTACCTTTAGATTTAAGGGTTATTTCAAATTTTCAGCCTTTTGCCAAAAGCATTTCCAGAGATCATTTTACTTACAGATAGCAGGACAAGCGGTTTAGGAATTTCTATTAATGAATAGCCTATGTCCCATAAACTCCTAAAAAGTATTTGAAATAGGGCTGCCTCAGACTCTGCAGATTAATGCTGTAGGCATAAAAGTTAATTTTTAGCCATAAAAGGCTGCTTCATCCAAGAAGTCTCCCCTAATGCTCAAAAAAGTATTTTTTCAAATTTATACACTGCTCTGCATCTTCACTGGATCAGGGCTTTGTCTCTTTCATTTTTCTAAAAAATATTTTTCTAAAAAATATTGTTATTGATTTCAGAGGAAGAGAGAGGGAGATAGAAATATCAGTGATGAGAGAGAATCATTGATTAGCTGCCTCCTGTATGCTGCACACTGGGTATTGAGCCCTCAGCCCAGCCATGTGCCCTGATCAGAAATAGAACTGTGACCTTCTGGTTCATAGGTTGATGGTCAACCACTAAGCCATGCTGGTTAGGCATCCATCTGTACTAATACAGCTGCCTCTTAACTTATTTCTTCACCTTTAGCTTTATCCTCTTGATTGCATCCTAATCCCAGTCACTAACATGAGTTATCCAAAAATGCAAATTCGAATTAGTCCTTTCTGGCCTCAGACACTTCAGTAGCTCTTCATTCTATATCAGATAAATACCTTCTTAAAGCATATACACAAACCTTCTATAATATAGCCCTTGTTTTTCATTACTTTACAATTGATTCTCTGGAAATAGGAAATGGATTGAAATCCCCACACAAAATGTTCCACACTTCAGTGGCTTAGCTGGGAATGCATTGCCCTCTCCAAATCTTCCTAACCCCTATTAGTTTTCCATAAGATTTAGAGCCATTGACTATCCAAGTAACTTGAAAGGAAATACTGAAATAAAATTGGCTTGGCTTTATTTAATTGGCTATATTCCCTGGGGTTTTAAAATCTCTTTCAACTGCCCTTTCTTTGCTTGTCTCTCTCTTCCTCTCTTTTATTAATTGGAAAACTTTAGGTTAATTTTGCAGACATTGCTAGTTGCCAAACCAATTGTATGCTTTTCCTTTTTCTTACTATCAAAACCCTGCTTTGCTTGGGGTGGCATGTGCTGATATAATACAGTGATTTGCTCTGACTCCCTTGCAGCTAGCAGAGGTCATGTGACCCAAATCTGGCCAATGAGATTTATTTATTTATTTATTCTCTCCCAAGGATATTTTTCTATTGATTTTAGAGAGAGTGGAAGAGAGAGGGAAAAACAGAGAGAAACATCGATGTGAGGGAAACACATCAATTGGATGCCTCCTACATGTGCTCTGACTAGGGCCCACACTGGGGAGGAGTCTGCAATTGAGGTACATGCCCTTGACTGGAGTCAAACCCAGGACTGTTCCATCCACAGGCCAATGCTCTATCCACTGAGCAAAATTGGCTAGGGCTGGTCAATGAGATTTATTTATTTTAAAATATATATATATATTATTGATTTTTTTACAGAGAGGAAGAGAGAAGGATAGAGAGTTAGAAACATCGATGAGAGAGAAACATCAATCAGCTGCCTCCTGCACACTCTCCACTGGGTATGTGCCTGCAACCAGGGTACATGCCCTTGACTGGAATTGAACCTGGGACCCTTGAGCCCGCAGGCCAATGCTCTACCACTGAGCCAAACCAGTTAGGGCTGGTCAATGAGATTTAAACAGAAGTGGCAGGGTACAGATTCTGGGAAACTTTTTCAAAGTGGTCAGAGCTCTCTAACTTCTTTTTACCTTCTACTTTTGTCCTTATTCTTATTGTTTTTAATATTGTTTGATATTTGAAAGTATACCAGTAATCTTGCAAAGATGAGAGCAGAACAGAAAAACAGAAAGATCCTGAAAGGTTGCTGACATCTGCCTTGGCCTGGGCTTTGGTTACATTACAGGAGAAATGCCTTTCATTTGCAGACAAAGGTTACCTTAACTGACACAAAGCTCCCCATCCTGGACTTTCTTCTCCAAGAATAGGGTCACCTTTTGACATTCTGCACTCCTGAGGCTTTTTTACTACCTACTTACAATGATGTTTCCATAAGACCATTAGAGTTCCAACTCAACTTTTTACAACTCTCTCCTTTTTGCTATTTGCCAAGCTAATGCCCATGGTGGTTATGAAGATGGAGAGGACTGACTTTGGTGAGAATAGGAAAATTTACAGTAATTTAGGTGAGAAATATCATTCTAGTTTCATCATCCTGGATAAAGGACATTGGAACTGATACATTATGAATTAGCAGTATATAAATATAGCCAGGGATTTTCACATTGCTAGTCAAAAGGTATTATATAACATAAAATGCTGGAAGCCCATGATAAAAATCTCCTGAAAAGAATTATTAGAAGCTTTCCTGTAAATTTCCTACTTTCCTTGATAAAGACCCTAGAAAATACAATGAGATTTAGTATTTATGGGGATTAGAGGGGATTGGAAAAATTATAGTAATCTGAATGAGAAATGTAACCTAGGTGAATATTGGGGGGAAAGTTTACTCTTTTTATATTTAACTCTAGAAGTTACACAATCTGGTAAGTATAAAGAGTTTGGTAACTTTCTATGACTCTATAAGTGATCTCTATATTTCCTGGAGACCTCAGGGAGAACGTAACTACCAGTGGAGTGGAAGGATTCCCTAGTGAGAATGGGAAGTCAGCCCTAGCCAGCTTGCCTCAGTGGATAAAGCATTGCCTTGCAGACTGAAGGATTCCAATTTTGATTCCAGTCAAAGGCACATGCCTGGGTTGCAGGCTCCATCCCCAGTGTGGGGCATGCAGGAGGTAGCTAATCAATGATTCTCTCAACAATGATGTTTTTGTCTCTCTTTCCGTTTCTTTTTCTCTCTAAAATCAATGGAAATATATTACAAAATACAAAAAGAATGAGGAATCAATTGCCTGGATTTTAACTTAGCCGAGTAACCTGATTGAGCAAGTTAATACCCTCTCTGGTCCTGACTTTGTCATTTGTGAAATGTAGCTAATAATCATACCTACTTATTGTGTGAGGATGAATAATTAATTAATATAAACCATTTAGGTCAGTGTTAATAAATGCTATGTTGAAAACTGAATATATTATGATATACTGTTCTATTTACATGTCTACTCCACTAGACTGCCAGTTCCTTCAGTGCAATAAAAATGTCTTGTTATCATTTGTGTTAGTAGATGCTCATTTAATATTCAATCCATTTTTAAAAAATAAATATCAATGAATGAAATACTCCTCTAATGTCATCCTCCCTCATGGAAAGTATCTTACTTTATAAGGTAGTTTTGCAGAATCATATCTTATCTCCTGTCTTACCGTAAGCTCCTAGATTCTGAGCTAAATATCTATGTTTACTAAGAACTCAATAAACATGTGTTGTGTAAACTGAACCCTAACAAACCTCATACACCCATCATCATCACAGTCATTTCCTGACACAAATGTATATTCCAGTCATAGCTAACTGCTCACTATTCTTTAAACTTACCCTGTACTTCACGCCTCCATGCCTTGGCTCAAGTAGTTCCCATCTGCCTGCCTATCTCTGCTTTGTCTGCCTGGCAAACTCATACTCATCTCTAAATTTCAGCTTAGACTCTCTTTCTCCAGGAGTTTTTCTGATCTGCTCAGGGAGAGCCAACTCCCTTTCCCTCACTCACCTCCCCCAACTTTATGTTTGTTTTTTTTTAATTCATTGCAGGCTCATACTGTGTCTTAAATATCATAGAATCCAAGCATTAACATAGAGCTTGACATAGAGCAGGTATTTAAATAAGCTTGTTGAATAAATAGGTATATTGACCTACAAAATGATATGCACACAGTTCTCAAATGAAGTTGCTTTTCTATTTTGGAATATGAATGTTCATGCATACAGAATAGAAAAATGCAATTTGAGTTTCCTCTCCCCCATTAAAGGTGGCTATATTACCCCTATCCATTTCTCCTCGTCTAGCGTACCTTCTGACATGAGGCACCCATTTAGGAGCACATAGGCCAGATTTTGGAGTTCAATTTGCACAGAAGAAGCAGAGCTAAGACAACTGGCTCACACTGGGCTGGGCGGGGACCTCGGCTTTGTTGTGCTAATTATGGAAAGGTGGGCATGACCCTGGAAGGAAGTAGCAA
This sequence comes from Murina feae, assembly GCA_004026665.1. NCBI lineage: Eukaryota > Metazoa > Chordata > Mammalia > Chiroptera > Vespertilionidae > Murina > Murina feae. Next base: position 14,704 of record PVJC01017021.1, on the reverse strand, counting down.
ATTCTCTGTGGACATGACATTTTCATGTTCATCAAAAGAGGGTGTGGGTTAATAAAAATATCAAAATTACAATTGCAACTATATGAAGACCTAGGTAAACAGTAAGAGAACATCTACATAGGAACATAAACAGACATGAACTGGTGCAGAAAACCGGCTCCTGCCTCCCCCAGCCTGGCAGTGGACTAGATTTCTGGGACTCTGAAAAGAGACTGCATTCTGTGTCAGCTGGGGTTGCTCAGATTGTTGCATTAGTGTTATTAATGCAAATAGTTGCAATGAATTTAGAATGACTTTGAATTTAGGTTTCATGGAGAGAGGTATTGATGATTCCAATTTGGTATCTTATTTTTGTGATTCTATTAATATTGCTTCTTATAAAAAATAGCATGCAGGCAGAATCATCGTGTCTAGTTCTAGACTGAATATCCACTGGAAGCATTCATTGCAATAAGTTCAGAATTTTTATCTACCTCTCCCAAACCAAATGGTGTGTGCATGGGGTAGGGCAGGAAAGAAATTTTTTGATACCTAATTTCCTCCGAGAGATATTAAGCTAGGAAATGAACTAGTAATAAATGCAAAATGTTTGGGTGTGGCTGGCAACCCAGTGTGCCTGTGGAAGTGCAGTATAACCTCACACTGTCCTTTGTTTGGGGAAGCATAGCTAAACAAACATTCTTGAGAAATGCTTTTTTGGGCTTGATGCTGCTTGGCTATTCTGGTTCTTCGCTTCAGTAGAAAACTCTTGGCACAGGAGGTTGTATAACTGGCTGCCTGACCCAGACTTCATAGCCCTTTGGCTTGCCTGCCGCCTCCCCCAATCCCCGCATTCAGAAACCCCAACAGGGCCACACTTTCACTAACCCTGAGTTGCGCTGTCCCAGGCTGGTCAGATCCGAAGGGACTAGTCCCATGGTTTCTGGAACAATCTTGTCTCCTTTCTGGCACGTCTCCTCATCCTGTCCTCTGCTGAAGATCTGAAGGTCCATGATGTGGGCTGGGATGGCAGCAATTTAGAGAATCTAGAGAATTTTCTCCCACTACTGAGCAGGCTGCACACCCATGAGTCAACACTCAACAATGAGCCTGTGCTCGTGTATCGGTGCCAGAAAAGTTTCTGGCTGGTGGAAATGTGTCCCCAGTGGACCTCCGATGCATACACTTTGAATAGATTGGGGTTGATGAATATTATTCTAATTTGAAATCACCTGGTACTTACTGAACACCACTTCCACTAGATAGACGCCCTGGTAGGTGCTTTACATACATTATAATGTTCATAAGGACCCTGTGAAGGGAAAGTTCACCCTTATTGTAGAGGGGAGGAAATGAAGGCTTAAAGAGATAGTTAAGAAATCTACCTAAGGTCACATTGTTAATGGAAGAGCCAGAATTCAACATTCAAATACACAAGTCTGACTCCTAAAAGACTTAGAAATAGAAAAAGATACTATAAACCATCCTAAAGCACAAAGTATTTTTAAAAATTGATATAATACTGATTATTACCTTAGGTAAAAGAGGGTATAGTGGATTGGATAGGGGTCCCCCAAAAGATATGTTTACATCCTGACCAATGGAATTTATAAATGTGATCTTTGCAAAAAAAGGTTTCTGTAGGTGGATTTAAATGAAAGATCTTGAGATGAGATTATTCTGGATCATTTGGGCGGGCTCTAAATCCAATGCCATGTGTGTCCTTAGCATGTTGCTTCCCTGGGCTTCAATTTCCTCATGTGAAAAACAGTTGGGAGTGAGACCTTTTTCATTCCTCACAATCTATGAATCAGGGTTTTAAGAGCATTGCTCTTATTAATATATATATATATATATTGATTTCAGAGAGGAAGGAAGAGGAAGAGAAAGATAGAAACATCAATGAGAAAGGATCACTGATCAGCTGCCTCCTGCACACCCTCCACTGGAGATCAAGCCCGAAACCTGGGCATGTGCCCTGACCGAGATTCAAAAGGTGATCTCCTGGCTCAAAGGTGATGTTCAGCCACTGAGCCACACCAGCCTGGCAGCATGGTTCTCATTTCCCGCCAGTGGCCAGTGAGTGAGGATAATAATTATGTAGTGACCTTTATCTTGGCAGAAATGTTCAGACACAAATAATTAAAGCTTCTCTTTTAGAAACATGACTGATGCATTAACTGCATTTTTAAAAAATGATTCTTTCTGTACACCACTTTAAGTGGGCTTAAACCAAGGACTACTGGCCTTTAATTCCCAGGTGCAAATTTTAAGGCAAAAAAAAAAAAAGAAAAAAAGAAAAAAAGACTGAAAAATATGGGGGTTAGCAACTGCCCTTTAGTGATAAGTGTATATTAATGAAATAAAAATCTTATTGAAGGTGCTACAATTTGGATATGGTTTTTTATTCTTTCCTCTGCTATGAATGTTGCCCAATGTTTTTATTCTTTTTTACCTTCTTTTTTTTCTTTCTGTCAGGAAGGCTTGTAGATCTCATTCTTCAGATGCTATAGTCTGTCTGATAGTAAAATTAATGGTAAGTACACCTTTTCAGCAGGTGGCATTCCAGCAATTGTGTGGCTAGAAAGAGGTGTTCTATTTTAAGAATCATAGTGTTTTGCCGTATGCAAGAGATACAGAACAACTTGAAATGCTTGCTTCAGCTATGGGTTGATTACACAGGAAGAACACATCGAGAATCAGTGACAATCTTTTAAAAAGGTCTCTTTTAAAATAATCAACAGAAAAACGACAATGAGGCTGCCAATTATGAAAGTAGGTCTCATGGTTAAATCTGGGATATATTTTTTTTCCCATTATGAGACTCAGAAGATTGTTAGAAACTTTCCTTTGCATCTTTGACCATAATTTCCAGTTCAACTTTCTACCAAAATATTTCATTTTCTGGAAATCCAACTGAGAAGGCAGAAAGGAGGGGAGCTCACTGCCCAGGGCCTGGCACATAGTGGCTACCTCATGGATGTAGAGTGAACAAAGGGATGGTGCTCCCTAACATATTGACTTTGGTTATCAGACCATATAAAAAGCCTTATTAGATGAGTATTTATTAGGTGGGAAAACTCATGAGTTTGAACACAGAACAGAGACAGTCTTCGGAATATCAACAGTGTAGAAAACACCCAAGTTGTGACTTCTTGGGGCTCAATGAGTAATACTTATCAAACATACATGTTCAGAGCAAGGTAGCTGCTGGCACCTCCTTAGAACTCTCAATGTTTTCTAGAACTGTCTTTTCTGGACAAGAATAAAATACTGCCCAGGGAGATCAAATAATACTTGTACAAATATGCCAGCCCAAGGTACATTCAAGAGATAAACACAAGACAGATTAGGAAGGTGGGGGAGGTTGAAAAGAGTGGGATGGAGACAAAAAAGTAGTTGGAAGAGAGAGTATGCAAAACAAAAATGAACATAACATTTTCTATCAGGCTTGTTCTGCCCTAACTAGCCAGTTGACTTCCTTTCTTCTTCCTTAAACATTTATCGAACACCTACTACGTGCCAGGCACTGTTCTAGGCCCTTGGTTTACAACGATAAACAAAACAGACATGACCCTGACTTCATGGAACTTGCATCTAGAGAAACTGATGCCAGTGGAAGAACAGCACATGGCTCCTGATGTGAAAGAAAGCTGCCTGTCCACCCTCTACCCTCCAACCATGCCCAGATCAGGAGGGTTCCCTGGCTCCTTCAGGATGCAGTCTCCTCTCCTGACTAACTGACAATCTTCCATTTATCTGATCACAAGGGGAAAAAGGTGCAACTATGTGAGGTGATGATGTTAACTAAACTTGTTGTGGTAACCATTTTTATATCTTATATAATAAAAGCCTAATATGCAAATCAACTGAACTGCAGAACGACTACTGGTGGGACAACTGGTTGCTATGATGCGCACTGGCCACCAAGTGGCAGACACTCAACGCAGGAACTACCACCAGCCCACAGGCCCCAGGGTAGCCAAGGTGGGTGCCAGCAGGAGTCCCTTGATCCCAGTCCTCCCGTAGATCAGTCCTGATCACTGGCCAGGCCTAGGGACCATACTTATGTATGAATTTCATGCACTGGGCCTCTAGTATATGTATAAAATCATTATGTTGTATACTTGAACTTATACAATGTTAGATATCAATGATCTATATATATATTATATATATATATATATATATTATATATATATATATATTATATATATGAAGCTAATATGCAAAGTGTTCCCTTAGGAGTTCGACCAGGAGACCAGGAGTTCTCCTAGTCTGTGACATGTGCTGACCACCAGGGTGTGGCACAGAACAAAGGAAGGCCCTGATCGCTGTCCAGGCCTAGGATCCCTACCCATGCATGAATTTCATGCACCGGGCCTCTAGTATCTCAATAAAAGTGTGTGAGGGAAGAAGATAATACAACAAAGTATGATTTTACAGGGTGCAGCAGTTAAATAAATAAAACAGAATACCATCTATTAGTCTCTAGTGAACAATACCTTTCTAACAGGTTCTAGGAGAGCTGGAAGAGAATCTTCTCTCTCTGATTTTTCTCAGAGTTTACAGACAGTACTGGGCATGTAACAGGTTTTAAATAAAAGTCTGAAGAATATAATATTGTATTGAAACTACAGTTCAAGCACATTGAATTAGTTTCCTGTGATCAATCTGCAGTCAGAATATTTTAGAAAGAATAAATCAATGACTTAATAGGGGGGGGTGCTTAATGAATAAATGAATGAATAAATAAGTGAATGGTTTCAAAAAAATAACCACACCTAATATTTAATAATGCTATTTAATAATATCAAAAGCCATATTAGGTGGACACTATTTGTGTCTCTACTCCATGGATGAAGACTTTGAAGTTTCAAGTTGTTAAAGAACTTGATGAAGGTCACATTGCCAGAGAGAAGTTAAGACAAGATTCAAACCCAGAGTGTGATTCCAGTAGCTCTTAACGCCAGTTATGCTGCCCACTAAGGGCAACTCCAGATAGCTTTGGAAATGAATTACTCATATTCAATGTTTTTGTCTGGTTTCTTCCCAGTGATAGACTTCCAAATACCTTGTCGTTTGGTTTTCATGCTAATGGTGCTCCCGTTGCTAAACTGAATACAGTTAGCATTTTTTCTTGTTTCCTTTTGAACACTGGAAGGTTAGTCTTTGTTCTCATGAACATAATATGCAGGTTTCCCTTCTCAGCTTCAGGGCTGACCAGAAAATTAGGTGTGACACACAACTTTCTGTGAATATAGATTTAAAGGGGTGTCAACTCATGTGGTTTAAAAATGCAAATGCATCTGGGAGAGACAAGTAACACAATAAACCAAGAAGTCTGTGGCTGGCCGGTCTTCCTTCTTACATCTGTCCCCTCCCTCAATAAATATTTGTAGAGATAGATCCTAGTTGGGTCCTAGAGTTTCAGGGATAAATAAGTTTTCTCTGCTCTTAGGAAGGTCTTGATTCTGGAAGCAGATAAATATAAAAGAAATGCAATACAGTGTATTAGATACACTGAGGCATTCATAAGGAAATCCAAAAGAAAGAAATACACTGCTCTCTCTGGAAAGGTAAGTGTAATATTTCTTAAACTTCAAGTTCTTCACATTTTAGGATGAATTGTAAAGTAAGGATGATTTGTAAAGATTATTTTCCAGGAGATATATTTTGGTGATAGAAGAAGGTTTAGAATAAATGTGAGTTCATTGAAATATTATGGAGGAAGAGAGGGGATGACAGTGAGGAAAAAATTCACAATAAAAACCTGGAATTAAAGCAATAATACTGAACAGATTTCAGAACTGAGCATAGATTGGGCCCTTCTCATATATATGAGTTTGCCCAATTATCAGGCCACAAGTTGAAACACTATAGCAAATAAATAAATAAATAAATTAATTAATTAATTAATTAATAATATAAAGCTATATTTCTGTAAAAGGACTTTATATATGGAATTCAACAAGGCAAAATAATTGTTTTGATTAACTGACAGCCACAGAGGCAAGTATTTGTTAAAATACCAGGAGCCAGCAAACTTTTCCTATAAAGGACAAGATAGTAAATGTTTTAGTCTTTCTGGGACATACAGTCTGTTTCAATGGATGGCCAGAAAAACAGCCATAGACGGATTGAAGCAGATTGAAATGATGGGTGTGGCTGTATTCCATTAAAACTTGATTTGTAAAAGCAGGAGGTGGCAGTATTTGGGCCATAGGCCATAGTGTGCTAGTCCTAGGTTTTTACCATTTAATAGCCATATTAGAGTCCTAAGTTAGCTAAATTTAGATGAGGGTTTTGAAGCGAGGCCCCTGGCTCCTGGATGGCCAGCAGGGCCTCAGGCGGAGCTCTTTTCCTGACAATATGACTGAGCCTTGTAAGCTATCTGAAGGAAGTAGCCCTCTGACCAATGGCAGCTGTGGAAAAGATTAGAGACAGGACAAAGAAGAGGGGGAGGGAGCAAATGACAGACAGACAGAGGATCTTTGTGCTATAGATGGTCAGCTCTTTACCAAAGATTTATGCTTAAGGTGAACTTCTTTGTTAAAAATATAGAGATTGAGTGGTCTATGGCTGATGAAAAAATTACTGCTTTATTAATAATATATGAATATTTAACACCTTAACAGAGTATAGTTATTTAGTCTCTTACTTATTCATTCAACAAACCTTGCCTTCTACATGCCAAGTATTGTACTAAGTCCTAGAGAAACAATATTTAGTAATTCAGGGTCATCACTAGATATCAAGATGTCTAAGTTAGCTGCCTTCTAATTTTCTGTTTTTATTTTCTGTGAACTTCTACTATTTCATATTATGTGATTGTGGTGTATTGAACTCCACAGCTTTTAAAATCCTTAAGCTCTTTGACCAAGGTGTTCCTTTGAATTTACTAGGACTGTTTCTGTTATTGCCTCACAAAGATTCTGCATGTCAATAAATACTGCCTGCACATAATCTTTTGCAAATGGGCCAATGTTTCCTATCACTTAGCCTTTATGTCTGCTAACTCCATCTTATAATCAAAGCTGGACACAGACTTCACCTGCTTTGGGAAGCATTCCTTGATTAAAGACCTTCAGATATAAATCTCTATCCATGATGCCTTCTTAATCAAGCCTGTACTCAAAATCTCCACTAAGATGCTTCATGGGTCTTCAAACCTAACATGTTCAGACTTGTAGTCAAGACCTACATCCCATCTACCCTTGTCCTTCTCCTCTGCTCCCCTCAATGTTACTTAGACCAGCAAATGGAACCATTTGCCACCCAGTGATACAAGCCGGGAGCTTGGAGGTCATTCTCGACAACTTCTTTCCCCCTCACCCCTCATGGTCTACAATTCGCAAAGTTGAGGTGATTGTAGTTCTTAAATAGCTCAGCATGACCTCTTTCTAACTCCACTGCCTCTATCGGAGCCTAACCTACAGCTTCTCATACCTGAACCTTCTAACTGTTCTGCTGGAGTCCACTCTCATCTAAATCTCATGTCCACTCTGTATCCATTGATCCCATCAATCCATGCAATGGTTTCACACTGCTCTTTGGGAAAGGAACAGATCCCTAAACATTCTACTAGACCCTGTATGATCAACTCTAATCAACATCTTCATCTTTCTCTCAGACTACGTTCTTTTTTCTCTTTCTATGACACATCTAACTTAATTAGGTGTCATTTTATTTTTGTTTGCGCCTGTGGAAGATTTGCATGAATGGTCCCATTCTTCCCCAACTCTTGTTTCCATGCTATTTGCCATGTAACATTTCAGTGCTCTCTCACTGTTGTTGACACATAATTTCCTTCCCCCGAGTTCAGCCATGTGATTTGTTTGGGTCAATAAATTAGGCAAGGTAAGGATTCCAGGCTCCAAGAGATCTTCTGCCTGTTCTCTTGAGCCTCTCCCTTCACAAGAAAAACAATCATGTCTGGAGGGGACCTTTGGTCCCACGAAAAGGATGAGGGACATGTGGAGGGGAACTATCCAGCTGAGTAGGGCCTAGATCAATTAACCCTCAGAAGACACATAGATTTTGAAGAAACAATAACTGGTTGTTGTTTTAAGCCACTGAGATTTAGGATGGTTTGTTAGGTAGCAATAGCTAACTCTTACACTAACACAGTTACATGCATTTTCCTGTGGCTTTGTAAATATTCCCTACATTTGTTCATATATTCGTATCATCTGGGGTTAAAATCAACAAAGATTTCAGAAATGGACCTCATCTTTCCTATTTTGAACACAGACTCTTGCGGGGCCAGTAACAATACAATGGCTAATTCCTTGAGGATTCCTTCGTGACTTTCCAAATGAAATGAGGGCTTTTCCCCCAATCCCACCAATTGGATGGATGGAATGAGGCATGGAGCTTTCCCTTGCAGCCAGAGAAGCTCTTCCTCCCTAGGAGGGATGGCAAATCCACCGCCACAACCTGAGGACCACGCTGCAAATTCAGAGCTGGTTTCCGTGGTGACGCAATCCACCTGTGTTCTTGATAAAGGCACAGTTGTCACAGAGATTTTAAAGGCTGTCCTAGATTTAAACAGCACAGCTTGTTCTTTTACTTTGTCCTCTGAATTTCTCTTTGAAAAGCTGTTGAATGTTTCATGTCCCTCCCACTTTCTCTACCTGACAAAACCTATTATTAAGTATATGCTAATGAAGCCACAGGGCCAATTCATTGACAATTCAAAATGAAAACCGTGACCACGTGTGGCTGTCATACCCTGCCCCCAAAAGCCATAGCAAAATGCTGTGCTGTAAAGGAGACTCTTCAAATTAAGATTCTTTACTTGTAAGTGTGAGGAGTGACATGAGAGCTACCGTATAAAACAAAGTGCCCTGATTAATAAGCCACCGGGTTTGCTTTATCAGAACAGAAAAGTAGATGCAAAGTGAACAGTCAACGGGTTTCCTAGCGCTGGAGAAAAGAAATACATACACACCTGGACTGATGCAATGCTTCTCCCTGAAATAGAAGTTAGAAATACACATTTTAGTTTTGCTTAAATCCACCCAAAATTCCAAAGCAGACATCTTGAAAGGAGAGAGAATTAGTTTTTCTAGCTAACACGTTTTAGATTTCTCTCTTTTTTTGTTTTTTGGAGGGGGAGAGAGAAAATTAGAAATTGGAATAATCTGCTCTTTCTTTCCTTTTAAACTGGTCATACGATGTCGTCTTCGAATTATGTGTACCTGCAAGAGGGCCACCTTTACTACCCCCTGCCGGACAGACATCTCTCCTAGCCTGACCTCGGAGGGCCCTGTCTTCAAGTGCCACCAGGATATAGCACATGAAAGTGGGCTAGATTTCCGTCTCCTTATCCCCCAAACTGTTGCACCCCTTTTACTTGAGAGTCAGCGAGTCCAAAAGAGTGTGTGTCCCCTCAGCGGTGACTCCTGTGGTGTCTCCCACCCCAGGGCCCCTGGCCTTTGGGGAAACATGGAATCTCCGAGGCCTATGATGCTCTGCGGCCCAGGGGCTGAGAGGCAGGAGGCTTAGGGCTGTTACCTGAGGCCCTGGGGGCCGTGCAGCGGGGCGGGGCGGCCCGCGGCTTCCTCTCCCTGGAAGAGAGGCGGGGGGAAGGGACCCCTCGTGGACCGGCAGAAGCACTGGAAGGGCAGCCTCATCTGTGGGCCTTGTGTGGGGCTCCGATGAGTCAGCTGTGTTGAGGGCCCTTTTGGGGTCTGGAGGCAATCTTGACTCGAGTCTCAAGGGTGACAAAGAGTGGGAAGAATTTTGGGGGCTTCCAGGTAAACTCTTGGAAAGGTAACATGGGGAGCCCGCAGGCTCCTTCCAGCCACCCCAGGTGAGCTCTTCCAAAGTCTCCTGCTGAGGCAGGGAGAGCCTCGTCCCACAGCCATTGCCCCTTAATCTCCTCAAGGTGGGCGAGGTGGAAATCCGGCCTGGGGCCTGCCTGTTGAAGTAGAGAAGGCTCCCCTGGTTCTCATTGTGCTTCCTGCACAGGCTCCCCTGGGGGTGCAGAGGAGAGGCCCCCCGGCTTCGGGGCTGCTCTGGGCGTGATGGCTCTGTCTTCGCCATGCAGCTAAGAGGCCGTGTGGCCGGAAGCTGCCGGGGGACACCGTCAGAGCTGCTGTTCTCTGGACCACACTGGGGTTGTTCAGTTTCCGCATCCAAGTGCCTCTCTCCCTCTAGGATGTCTTTGTCCTTTTCCAGAAGATACTCACAGGCAGGTTGCTGCATCTTTAGTGAGGAAGAGCAGAGTGTGGAATCTATCGCGAATGAGGGACACTCAGGTGAGAAAAAAGATGTCTGACATTTCACATGAAAATTCTAACTCATCACAGGAGACAGGGGTAGCTCAGTTTACATGATCAGCCTTTAAGGTTGGAAGATAATTAACGTGAGTGAGTCCAGTCTTCTCATCTGAATAGCCTGCATGTAAAAATTGGTTTGCTATTTACTTGATATCCCTTCCAGGTTCAAGCAAACACAAAAAAACTTTAAAAAACTTTAGTGAGCTAAGAGACTTCTTGAAAGCCAGATAGCTTGGAAGCCAGATAACATCAGTATCGACCACATATTCTGAGCTCTTCAGTAATAAAAATTTTAGCAAGTCTATAATTCACAGAGGAACTCAGCAAGCTGGAACCCTTTAAGAATGAACACATTTGGATAGCCAGATTTTAAGGAGAACTAATAATTTCCTTTTTAGTGCTAAAAATTTTTAATTGCACCAACATTTTTTACTAGAACTTGTTCTATGATGTATTATTTACGTCCTCAACCTTATCCCTCACAGTACTATCTGAATATAATGATTATAATCCACATTTAATGTAGTTCTATGAGGAATGCAATACTTGTCACAGGTTTTTATAGCATGTGAGTACTTACTCCAAACAAAATGACCTCACACTGATACACTCCCTAGTTTTTATTCATTGCTTCTCATTATATTTTGTGTACTTGACTATGGCAGCTGCTCTCCCCTTTAATTTGTTTCTTCTAATCAGTTCTAAGCATAGAACTTTTTTTAAAAAAAAGCTGCGTTGAGAGAATTAATAGTCTCTTAGGTTTACTCTTATCAGCAAAGAGGAGGAACCCAGTGTTATGCGTTGTCGTGACATTGACCCTGCAGACTCTGCGTTCTCTTATACTTACATCCTAGTTCTCATCTGGGTTACGGCCAAATGAAATCAACAGGTATGGAATTTTAGCTTGCGAGTTGTTTGAGGAACTACCTAGATATCAACTAAAGTCCATTTATCTCTTATCTGCAAAAGAAATCTGCAATTCTTCATGCTGAGTGTGCTTTAGTATTTTGAGCTGAGGACTCAAGTGTACAGAACTTTCCATGTAAAATAAAAATGCATGAGGTCCCTTATCTGCAGCACCTGGGGGAGGGGAATACTAGTAGGAAACTCACATTTTCGTGAACTGGTTTTGTTTTCAGATTGATCACCTTGGCTGCAGCTTCGCTGGAGAAGAATGAAAAGCCCATCTTGACCACTAATAAAACAGATACATTAGGTCTCTTTCCAGGCCCTAACTGGAGAGGCCAGTTTCTCATTCTCCCAACAAACAGGTGGCTGAGCTGAAGACTGGAGTTACAGGTACTTTCACACATGTACACACCCAGGGGATTTTTAAATGTTCCTCTTCATAGCACTGTCCACATCCTAGGCAGCCACACCCTAACAGAACTTCAATACATTCACAAAGGTGCTTGCAGAATAGCCCCACCAGAATTCTTAATCCCTGGGGTTCCCCTCTGGCCTCATGATTTTCTCTTCCTTTGAGGGGTTAGAACACTGCTTCAAATTTCCTTCCCAGTGTCCTGACACAAGGGCATGGTGGGCAGTAGGAGGTTATTTTGTCCCCTAGAATTTAAGGGTCATAAGTATTATTAGTGGCCAGTGTCTCAAATATTGGAACCAAGGCACTAGTAACTGCTGGCATAACTCACCGCAAAACCAGAGAATCCTATATAACAAAAGGCTAATATGCACATCAACTGAATGGAGGAACAACCATTCATTATGACACACACTGACCATCAGGGGGCAGATGCTCAGTGCAGGAGCTGCCTCCTGGTGGCCAGTGCACTCCCACGAGCATGACTTACAGCTGGTGAGCACAGCGGCGGTGGTGGGAGCCTCTCCACGGCAGTCAGACATTCCCCAAGGGCTCCCAGACTGCAAGAGGGCACGGGCTGGGCTGAGGGAACCCTCCCCCCTCAGTGCACAAATTTTGTGCACTGGGCCTCTAGTCTTTAAATAACAGAGTTTTGGGAGGCAGTTTGCAGAGAGAAGATCCCCCAGGCTCCAGACCATCTGCTTGCTCTCCCACCTCACCTCACTATCAGCTAGCCTGGGACCCAGGACAAGTCACACCCCCTGGGTTAGCCTTTGGGCCCCATTTATAAAGAGGCATCAAGGTGCCTTCCTCACAGGCTTGTTGCAGAGGTGCAAAGAGATAATGGCTGAGCGTCCTGGGAGGCTCCCCCTACATGATGACCTCTGTGAATATGATAAGGAGTCACAAGTTACCAGAAGAATTCAGGTTCATGCTGCTCCTTTCTGTCCTCTAAGAGACTAAATCAATAAATAATATTATAAAGAAAATTCTCCAGCCTTTTTACCTGCCATGCTTTCAGAACCCAGAAAACACCACCCACACTGTTGGGAGGCAATCTCAGTGTACTGGAAATTAAAGCACGCAGGTTAATGACTCACTCATTTTTTTTTAAGCCTGGAGAAGCCAGCAAGACAGGACCAAAAGAAGCCGGTAGCAATAGGCTCTCAACCAACGAAAAGTGCAAGAGAGAAACCCAGACAGAGTGAAGGTTGCCTCCAATACCTGTGGGTGGTCTGTCTCTGATGGCGACATTGTCCAGGTGAGTCCGGACAAGGGAGTCAGCAGAACCACAAAGCCAGCTGTCAGGCGAGGGCTGGGAAGAGCAGGTTCCACACCTGTAACAATGGACCCTTCTCAGCCAAGTGTGGGCAACAAACTTGATACACAGTGAAATGAGGAACTGGTTTCTCCCCTCCTTAGAGACCTTTCTAGTTATTTGTTTATGAAAAAGCCTACAGGGAAGCAAGTTCCGAATCTAAAATCACCTCAGAAAGAGTCGGGTGGTTTGTTTCTGCTGAACAATAACTGATCCAGCACAGAAATGATGCAAATGTGGCTTCTTTGCTTCCCTTTCAGGTGCTTAATGATGGGCGTTGATAGTTCAATTAGGCATTTCCAGGCTCCTATTCTGTTTATTTTTCTTTTTTAAAAAATGTTTTGTTGATTTCAGAGAGAGGAATGAAGAGGGAGAGAGAAACAGAAATAGCGATGTGAGAGAAACATCGGCTGCCTCCTACATGCCCCCTACTGGAGAGTGAGCCTGCAACCCAGGCATGTTTCCTGACCAGAGATCGAACTGGTGACCTCAGCGGAATGTCGCTAAACCAACTAACAGAGCACTCCAGCTGGGCTCTCCTTGTTTTCTTAAAGGTCGTGAGAATCATTTCTTCTGATCTTACTTAGCTCACATCTTAAAACATTTTGTGTGGATCTATTTAATTAGTGGACTGTTTGATCAGCATTGAATGATAGGGGACTAATTGTTGCTCTTGGGGACAAATTTGTGCATTCATTTTCACAAAATTAAAATGAAATGGAAGACATTGTATTTCCTGACAGTCTCGTGAGAGCAGGGCCCTAAAGAACCTTTATTTGGTGTCTAGATGGAGACATTGCTTTCATTCTCAAGAATGCACGCATTGTTAAAAGAATATTTCTACAGACTCTTTATAAAAAACAAATTCAAATGAATCCTAACTAAACCTAATTCACTGTAGTTTTCATTGCTTAGAATCATTACATGCTTGTTGTGCAGGTTTCTTTAGGTCAGTGGTTCTCAAAGTGGGGTCCCTGGATCAGCAGCAGCATCACTTGGGAACTTGTTTGAAGGCCAATTCTGGCCCCTCCCACGTCCCAGAAGTCGTGGGGCCAGAAGTCAGTGTTTTAACAAACTCTCCAGTGATGGTTACACATGCTAAACATTTGTGAACTGCTGCTTTTGGTGGAAATAAAGGTTTAATTCATAGATCTTGGTCTTGTAATAACCTTTGTAGTGGTCTTTATTTTTCTCATATTAGCTTTATTAGAATATTTACTTACAATATTGAATAATGACTTTACCCACTCCCTTCACCATAGTGGCCACCATCACCGCCACCAAGACAAATACAGTATCAAGGGCATTTCTGTACTTGCCAGCACGGAGCCAGCATAAAAATAGTCTGAGCTCTTGCCAAGGCTGTCCAGAAATGAAATGTTTCACTTCAGAAGGCAATAAAAATAAAGTATTTTAGCTTTTGGCTTGTGGAACAAAGGTCGTACTTTATCTCCTAGTCCCCTCACGCACTCGGGATTGTAAAACTGTCTCTCCCAGGGGATAATGATAACGAGATATTTGATCTCCATCCAAAAATGTCCCACCTCTGGTTGTAGCTTAAATAAGAAAATCAAGAGTCTACAAAAGGGTCACAAAGGACTATCAGGGGAAAAAATACTGCACCATGTAAGGAGAAAGGGGACAGAAAGGCATTTTGTATGGGGAAGGGACACCCTGGAGAAAAACAACTTCTCCTCTAAGATCCTGGGGTGAGACGAGCTAAACCAAAGAACTTATATACTTACTAGGGGCCCGGTGCACAAAAATTTGTGCACTTGGGGTGGAGAGAGTCCCTCAGCC
>PVJC01017020.1:0-33002 GCA_004026665.1 Murina feae | reverse complement strand
ATCAGTCTTGACCCCAGGAAGCTTTACTCACTTGTCTAAGGTAGAAACTTGACTCCTTCAGACAATGCCCAATGGTTTTCTTCATTCAACCCTCAAGAAAAACTTACCACTTCATAGTTCAGCTAACCTCAATTTACCCAGAGAACACCTTCACACCCTTAGAATGAGGAGGATTACTCTGAGCTCTCTCGTGACTGAACTCTGATGCTGTCAGAAAATGTCTTCAAAGGCCATGGTTGCTACCTGGTCAGGGCATGCCCGGATTGTGGGCTCGATCATCAGTAGAGGGCATGTAGGAGGCAGCCAATTAATGATTCTCTCTCATCACTGACGTTTCTACCTCTCGTTTTCCCTTCTTCTCTGAAATCAATACAAAATTTATTTTTCAAAAAATAGGGAAACACTGGATTAAGGTAATAACACTGGGGTGTCAGTGCAGATTTATCTGAATCTCTGTCTCTTATGGTCATCTCTCTGTATGTATCTTATGGTTACTCTTTAGGAATTTTTAAAAAATATATTTTATTGATTTTTACAGAGAGGAAGGGAGAGGGATAGGGAATTAGAAACATCGATGAGAGAGAAACGTCTATCAGCTGCCTCCTGCATGTCCCCTACTGGGGATGTGCATGCAACCAAGATACATGCCTTTGACCGGAATCGAACCTGGGACCTTTCAGTCCGCAGGCTGATGCTCTATCCACTGAGGCAAACCGGTTAGGGCTCTTCAGGATTTTTTATGTCTGAACCTTCTCCTTTTCTCTCTTTTTAACTAAAATATTTTCTATTAAAAATGAGGTATGCTCACAATGTTAAAAGGTAAATAAAAGCCATGTAAAATGTTGCAGACCTAGTAAGTAAAACTTAATTTAAAAACTACTCATGATTTCGTATAGCTATGCTTAAGACACATTTTATACATTATAATATAGTTCTGCATTAAAATAACTTAATTTCCTACATGGCAGAAAATATTTAAAAATAATTCTTTAGGGGTTTATTCATGTGAAACATTAGCCAAAAGTGCCAGTCTAGAGTATTCTTTATAAAATATTTCATTTACTTCATATTAATTTGATTTTACTCATTCTACAACCTGGAAAAAACTTAGAAATTCTATAAATAACTCATTATTTCTAAAGTTCCATATTACTACATTGATTTTTGATTTCCAAATTGTGAATTAATTTATAAGAAGTTCACAGCCCTCATTGAAGGTTATTTTAAAAACAATGAATTAATATCTTATGACAATGTTAAAACTATGGTAAGTAGTAAAGAAAAAAAGTTAACAGAACTTGAGGAGGAAAATAATTTATGAATAAAAAAATGCATGTGAATTCTGTCAGAACTGATATAAAAATTCTGAAGAAGAAACTGCTACTCAACTAGAATAGTGTCCACATTTTCTTGTGTGAGCTCTGACTCTAAGGCACAAGATGAGTCTAATTGTTCTTGCGACAAGCGAGAACTTTTCAGGGGGACATCAGACCAGCTTTCACAATAGGGCTGAAATCTCTGGGTTAATGCGTTACCAAACCTTTGGCATCGGTTATATCTGTAAGATTTACCTTTGTGTGTATACATGTGTTCCAGCAATTGGCTCTTTCGGAGAAATTTATGACCACAGATGGTACAACTGATTTTTCTTTTCCTTGAAAAAGAAAAATTACAGTTTAATTCTACTGGCTCGGTGTCTTTGGAGATCAAAGACACTTGGCTGATCTGCAAAGGCTCTGTGGTGCCCCGGTGTGAGTGGTCAGCCTGTGGCTCATTTTCCTTGACAATGAAGGAGCTGAGCCTGCGGCATTCAAGAGCTTCGCTATTTTCATTAAGTGGGTGCACTTCACCAAGGTCATTACTTTCCAGAATGGAAGCAGGGACGCCAAATGGGAGAGATCCAGACACATGGGTATGGAGATGTTGTCTCAGGTTACCACGAGAGTCAAAACGTTCTCCACAGTAATGGCATAAGTGAATTTTGATACTACTTTCAGTGAAAGCAGGGCCTGTCATCTCAGATGAGGAAGAGGAGTGGCTCTGGGAGATCACAGATTCTGGGTCACATCTCTCCTGCTTGATGGACACTGGAGGCTTCTGGTGTTCCTCCAAGGCCTGGGCTGCAGGATGGACCTTCTGCTGGTCAGTGCCATCATCCAGCCCAATAGCAAGAGAAAGCTGCAACTGGGGGTGGTCACCCTGGACAGCAGCTCTGTTTCCACTGTTACTGGAAGGGGTTTCTTTGACCTCCAGCCCTTGTTTGACAGCTGTTTTTTGGGTGGTTGAGATCTGAATGCCATACAAATTTGAGGACTGCACAGTCTCTGGGGAGAACACTTGATTCATTTCAGTTGCAATGTGAGAAAGGTAGTCGGCATGAAGAAAGCGAATCCCTTCCTCCAAACGACTATGATCCACGATCTGTTTTGGTCCTTTCCCCGTGTACATAATGTGCAACAAATAGCTGAATATATCAGGCTGGATGTCAGTTGGTTGTATTTTTATGCATTCACTGTTAAAAATAAAAAACAAACCACACAAAATTAAACAACCTAGTTAGTCTTTTAGTTAACAGTATATAGTCTTAGGCTAAAGCAATTTTTTCCTAAGAAGTTCAAACTTAGCAATTTGCCTTGATGAAGCACAGCAACAAAAGTTTAAACTTCCACTGGATAACAGTTTTATGGCCGAGCAACCAGTCTTCAGGTCTCCAAGTTAGGAAATAGACAGATATCCTGATTAGTTCAATGTAAGTGATACTAGCTGCCAGGGAGTAGAAAAATTACAAATAAAACAGGTATCCTGCTCTTAAAGAACTTAAAAAATCTATTGAGTATATAACCAAACACAGGGACTCATATAAATACCCATACACCAATGTTCAGTACAGTGTTACTCACATTATCCAAAAGGTAGAAACAACCCAAGGGTCGATCCATTAACAGGTGAATGGATTAACATAATGTGGCACACAGATACAATAGAATATTAGTCATAAAACGGAATGAAGTTCTAATACATGCTACAACATGGATGAACTTTGAAAATATGATAAGTGAAATAAGCCAGATACCAGAGGACAAGTTTTGTATGATGCCACTTGTAAGAAATATCCAGAACAGGCAAATTCATAGAGACAGAAAGTAGTTTAGAGGTTATCAGGAGCCTGTGGGAGTGGTGGTGAGAAATGGTTACTTAAAAGATGTAGTTTCTAGGGTGATGAAAGGCCTTAAAAATAAACAGTGGTGATGGTTGCACAACATTGTGAATGTAATTAATGCCACTGAATTGTACAATTAAAAATGGTTAAATGACAAATTTTATGTTATATGTATTTTATCACAATAAGGTATTTTTAAAAATTTAAAGAGTATATTAAAATTGGTAATATTTAGAATTTAAGTTATGCTAACCTTATTGTCTTCCAGACTATATTAATATATCTACTCTTTATTTTCTTAAAAAAATATATTTTAATGATTTTTCACAGAGAGGAAGAGAGAGGGACAGAGAGTTAGAAATATCGATGAGAGAGAAACATCAATCAGCTGCCTCCCGCACACTTCCCACTGGGTATGTGCCCGCAACCAAGGCACATGCCCTTGACTGGAATAGAACCTGGGACCTTTCAGTCCGCAGGCCGACGCTCTAGCCACTGAGCCAAACCAGTTAGGGCAATATATCTACTCTTTAAATCACAAGTGAACATAGGGATAACTTTGAAAAGCTTGAAAATAAGTCCCAAGCCAATTTTTTTACATATGAATCTAGAATTCAGATAACAGATGGAAATAACTGTGTAACAAGAAATTAGGAGCCCTAACCGGTTTGGTTCAGTGGATAGAGCATCGGCCTGCAGACTGAAGGGCCCCAGGTTCAATTCCGGCCCAGGGCATGTACCTTGGTTGCGGGCACATCCCCAGTAGGTGGTGTATAGGAGGCAGCTGATTGATGTTTCTCTCTCGTCGATGTTTCTAACTCTCTATCCCTGTCCCTTCCTCTCTGTAAAAATCAATAAAATATATTTTAAAAAAAGAAATCAGGAAACACCCTGAAAAATGAGGATAAAGACAACCTGAGGGAAGTGCTGGATGTCAAGGAACAATGAAATTGGTCCATGGACTCCCCGGAAGCAAAAGTCTGTGTGAGTGGTGTCAGTACGCAGACAATCCATTTCTTTAGTCTTGAGATCTTGGGATTCCTCTGGGCTTCACTCTTAGCTTTGACCCACTCACTTCCACAGTCTGTGGCAGGTGTTTTCTGTATCAGCACAGAGCTTTGTTAGCTGAGGATTTTAACACACAGCAGGCTGCCACCTTTGTATTTCCTGGATTTACTTTAGCAAGGTACCTGGTACACAATAGGTACGAGAGGTGAGCCAACCCATAGCTCTCAAATTAGACTGATGTGAAGGTAGTGTTTCTAATCTAGTTTCTGCATCGACACAGAGAGGAAACTCTTTTTTTAAAAATATATTTTACTGATTTTTTACAGAGAGGAAGGGAGAGGGATAGAGAGTCAGAAACATCGATGAGAAAGAGACATTGATCAGCTGCCTCCTGCACACCTCCTACTGGGGCTGTGCCCGCAACCAGGGTACATGACCTTAACCAGAATCGAACCTGGGACCCTTGAGTCCACAGGCTGACGCTCTATCCACTGAGTCAAAACCAGTCAGGGCGAGAGGAAACTCTCTGGCATGGAGGAAAAGGTTACCCATTACTTGTCCCCAACTCTAACCTCCTCGCCACTTTGTGCCATACATTCCAATCATTCTGATCTAGACTTGTTCATATCTGCATTTTTCATGCATGTTTCCCTCTACCTTCAATAAACTTTCTTGCATTCTTCTACAACATCTGTAAAACAACTCCTAATGCTTTAAAATCTAGGGCCTCTATGCCAGTAAAACCTGTTCCAATCTTCTCAAAATAGGGCTGCTGACACTCCCCTCTACCTCGTGCAACACTTCTATTATAGACTTATCATATTAATTATTAATAACAGTAACTAACAGTGCAAAGCTCTATTCTACGCATTTTATTTTTATTAATCCATTTATTTTATCAACACCATGGGTAGGTACAATATTCTAGTGTTTTTACAGAGAAGGAAACTGAGGCACAGAGAGAGCAATTACACAGCAATTATTTTCTTTACATTCATTACTCTTCTATCTATACTAATAAAAGGGCAATATGCTAATTAGACCAGGTCGACAGGTCATCTTCCAGTCATAATTTTTGAAAATTAATTTTCTCATTTTTTTAAATCCTCACCTGAGGATGTGTATTGTTTTTTAAATTGATTTTTAGAGAGAGAGATAGAAGCATCAATGTAAGAGAGAAACATTGATCAGTTGCTTCCCGTTTGTGCCCTGATCTGGAATCAAACCCACAACTTCTTGGTGTATGGGATGATGCTCCAAGCAACTGAGCTACCCAGCCAGAGTTCAATTATACATTTATTTAAATTGTTCATTCATTCAACTATTGATTTGAGCATTTACATGTCAGGCACTGTACCAGACCCATCAACAATATAAGATATACTCCCTGACCTTGAGAAATTTATAGTCTAACTAGAGGCTCAGTGCACAAAATTCATGCACGGGAGGAGAGGGACAGGGAAGGAGTCCCTCAGCTTGGCCTGCACCCTCTCCAATCCGGGACCCCTCAGGGGATGTCTGCCTGCTCCTAACCACTCACCTGCCTGCCAGCCTGATTGCCCCTAACTGCCTCTGCCTCGGCCCCCACCACCGTGGCTTTATCCAGAAAGATTAATTTTCAAAAAACAAATAAAATTAAAAATGCATAATTGATGTTGGAATCCTAAGTATTTCATGTAAGGTCTTTTTAAAAAATCATAGACTGTTCTATGACTTTCAACATAGGATAGACTAAAGCTGTTCTTTACCAAGAGCTCAGAATCTGAACACCACCACTTCCCAGCCCTCTGCCTACATACCTATTCTACTGCGGTAAGCAAAATTCAAAAGAGCTTTTAGAAAAAATATTTGAAACAAATGACCTTTGAACTGTAATATAGAATAAAAGGTGAGTAGAATTATGACACTGAAACCTTGATATGAAAATGTTACGGAATAAAAATCAACAACTTAGTGATTAAGAGCACAGACCTTTAACAGCACAGATCTATGTTTGAGTCTAACTTATTAGCCTTAGTAGCTATATAATCCTGGATGGGCAAGTTACTTAACAACTGAGCCTTGATTTCCTTTCTCTAAAATAGTATGGACAATAGTATAATTTACATCAGGTAAATACTTAATGCTTGTATAAAATTTCAATAAATTTGAGCTATTATTGTTTTTATTCTTATCTTCCAATATGAATCCTTCATACTACATTTAATTTTGATATATAAAAAATATATAACAAAATTTTTTTCTTATGTGACCCCATAACAAGAATCCCCCAAATGATGTTATAATAAGATTTAGACATACCACAGTATTAAAACTCTTTAGGTTTACAAAAGCACATCCTTACCTTGTTTGGTGAATAAATATCATCTTGAAATAGTTAGAAAAAGCAGCAAGCACTGCTCTGTGGGCTTTGAAGTAAACATCTCCAATAGCAACTGTGCAATCACACAGAAAACCAAATTCTCGTTGCATGTTCAGCTGCTGCAGAAGGACAAGGCTATGGCTAGCTGTGTCCATTGTGGCTCTAAGAAAAAGGAGAATATAAAGATTTTATTTACAAAATTGGCTGCAGTTCACATAAGCCTGAGTACAAGGAGACCTACATTTAAGTAAAATTATTCAATCATTTTCTTTATTTTAATCCTCATTAAGGATATTGATTTTAGAAAAGGAGAAAAAGAGGGAGAGACAAATATCAATGTGAGAAAGAAACATCCATCAGTTGCCTCGCATACACATCCGAGCCAGGGATGGAACCCATAACCTAGGTATGTGCTCTGACCTGGGGCTAAACCAGCAACCTTTGGTGTATTGGACAATGCTCCAACCAACGGAGCCATCCAGCCAGGGCAACAATTTTCTTCTATTTTTAATTACAGTTTACATTCCATTTATTTTATATTCCCCTGGCTGAGGAGCTCAGTTGGTTAGTGTCGGCCTGATATACTAAGGTTGCCAGTTGGATTCCCCAGTCAGGGCATATAAGAATCAACTAATGAATCATAAATAAGTGCAGCAACAAATTGATATTTCTCTTTCTATCTCTTCTTCTCTCTCTCATGTGTGTGTGTGTATGTGTGTGTGTAATTTTGTATTAGTTTCAGCTATACAGCATACTGTTCAATAATTTTCTATTAATTTCACGCCAAACTTAGTTAACACTAAATCCTCCTAATATGACAATTGGTTATCAACTCTGCTGAGACCATAAATATTTATAGCTTTTCTTCATCTCATAAGAAGGTAGCCTGGTATGAGTGACACAGGAGCAGAAGGCAGCCTGTCCTCTTTTATCTATGCAACCACAATGTGTGTAGTCCTCAGTTGATCAATGTTTCTCTCTCATCGATGTTTCTCTCTATCCCTCTCTCTTTCTCTCTGTAAAAAAATCAATAAAATATATTTTTTAAAAATTAAAAAAAAAAAAAAGACTGAAGTTTCCTTCCTAGCCAGAGTCAGGGATAAGCAAATAAGTGATTAGTCTGTGGGGTTAGCTGTCTGGGCATTGGCAAGAGCTTGAGCAGCAGACAGCTGAGTGATTGATAATATAATAAAAATAGCTTACATTATATAGAACTTCCCATGTGTCAAGCAATATTTCACTGATTTAATTCTCAGTACAACTCTATGAGAAAGGGACTACTCAATGAATCTTACATATGAAGAAACTGAATCAGCACAGAGAGTTAATTTACCCAAGGTCATTGGTAGTAAGTGGCAGAGCAGGGGATTCAAATGCAGGCAATGGGTTCCAGGACTCAAATGTCCTCCCTCTCTACCTCCCAGAGAACATGACACACAAACTAGAGGAGCCAAGTGAACAGTCGGGATTAGACAGCGAGGGGACCCGGGAAGTCTCAGCAATATTTGAAGTAAACTGTTTGCTCCTGAGAGGGAAATGAGGGAGCAGGGAGTTAAGGGTGGAGGGTACTGTTTAAACTTAAAACAAAACCTTTTATGCAAATTTTATATCATAAATATACACCTACATGTAATCCCTTCCCCCTAATTTTTAATTTTATTATTTTTAAAATTTTTATTTTATTGTTAAAAGCATTACAGATGTCTCTCATTTTCTCCCTTTTTGACCCTTCCACCCTACCCTCACCCCACCCCAGGCCTTCTTTTTTTATTTTGCATTATTTTATTTAAAAACATTTTTAAATCCTCATCCCAGGATATTTTTTCCATTGATTTCAGTGGAAGGGAGGGAGGAAGTGGGGAAAGAGAAACATCTCTGTGAAAGAAGCACATCACCTGGCTGCCTTCGGTACACACTCCTACCAGGGCTGGGAACCTACAACCAAGGTGTTGGGAATTAACCCTTAGACCTTCGATCCACAGGTTGATGTTTTAACCACTGAGCCAAGCTGGCCAAGATGAAAAAATTTTTTTAATCCTCACCCGAGGATATGTTTTTTTTTAATTAATTAAATTTTATTTTTTGAAAGAAAGAGAGAGAGAGAGAAACTTCACTTGTTTGCCTCCAAAATCCACTTGGACTGGGGATTGAACCTGTAATGTGGGTATATACCCTGACCAGGAGTCAAACCTGGACTGTTTGGTGTGCAGGATGATGCTTCAACAAGAAGTTACCTTCATTAAAAATATATATTTTTTTTAATTGATTTCAGAGAGGAAGGGGAGAAGGAGAGAGAAAGAGGAACATCAATGATGAGAGAAAATCATTGATCAGCTGCCTCCTGCATGTCCCCTACTGGGAATTTTAGATTCAATAAAATGGGTCAAATTCAAGTACCTTAAACTAGCCTTATAAATTGTCTCCAAAAAATTCCCCCAGATCATAAACATTTTCACAATTTCTCTCTCTCTCTCTCTCTCTCTCTCTCTCTCTCTCTCTCTCTCTCTCTCTCTCTCTCCACACACACACACACTCTACATTAATAAAATGAACTACTGAACCACATGGAAATGAAAATGACACACTAAAAAGCCACATATAAAAAATATTATGGTTAATGGTATATGAGTAACAGTAAAATTCACTTACTGAAAAAATATTTATTGTAGAGAAATTTAACAAAGAAAAATATTTGAAAGCATGCATTGCACAAGGCATAGGTACAGAAAAAAATACATAGATGCTGAAATCAAGAAGAGTATAAGCTAACAGGGGAGATAAAACATAGTAATTACAACATGAAGTGACAAGTGCCACAAAGCAGCTCAGAGAACAAGTTATGTGAAGGGGAATAAATAACAGGCAATCCAAAGGAAAAGAAGCCATTTGAATTGAATTTAGACGAATAGGCAGAAGGGGAACATAGCATTGCAGGCAGAAAAAAGAGAATGTGTAAAATGACCGGGGGGGGGGGGGGGAGATATAAATATATAGATAACTGAAGAACTCAGTTTGGCACAGAAAAAAACTAAAGTAGGTAGATCCCAGTCAGGGCACAAAAGGAAGTGAATACAAGATGGGGTTGGCCAGCTCACTGACTATAAACTAAAAGGTACTCAGTGGTGTCTGTTAGGATGTCTTCTGTGAGGGAGAACAGTGTAGGAGTTAAAGCCTGACCTCTGGAACCAGACAACTTGGATAAAAATTCTTGCCCTGTCACTTAGCTGTGTGATCTTCACAAAACATAACTCTCTAGTCCTCCCTTTCACTTATAAAATATGGGTAATTATGGTATCTACCTCACAGGTTGTTAAGATGATGCATATAAGCACTTAGAAACGTGGTCCCATAGCAAGTGTTAAATAAACACCACCACCATCACCATCATTTGGCTTCTGAGTCAAGACTAGTCAGTTTAGTTGAAATATATTTTTAAAAATGAATAAGTGAAAGGCATGGAGAAATAAAGAACAGCAAGGAGCCTACTGCAATATCCACGTAATGGTGTAAATGAAGGAAAGAATACGATCCACCAGATGTAGAACTGACATGACTTGGCAGCAGATTGGATGTGGTCAGCTCCAGAGATCAAGTCAAAGGTGAGTCTCAGAATTCAGCTTGAGTAATTGGAAGACTGTTCATTCCTTCAGGTCATAGCTGCAGAGTAACTGCCATGTGCAGGAGTTGATATAAAGGCAGGGTCTCGGAATGCCAAAGAAGAGACACAGAAACTGGCTTGGTAAGAGTCAAGTTTCACTTTGGTCACAGTGAGTTCAAGTGTTCACTTTAGGACATCCGAATACATGTGTTTAGTGATCAGAGTAGGGATAACAATTCAGGCATCCTCAAACTACGGCCCGCGGGCCGCATGTGGGTGTTTTTGCCGCCGTCGCCGCCTGTCCGGCTTAAAATAAAATATGAGCAGTGTGCATAGGAATTTGTTCATAGTTTTTTTAAAACGATAGACTAGCCCTCCAATGGTCTGAGGGCCAGTTCACTGTCCCTCAGACCGTTGGAGGGCCGGACTATAGTTAAAAAAAAAAACAACAAAAAAACTATGAACAAATTCCTATGCACACTGCACATATCTTATTTTGAAGTAAAAAAACAAGGTGGCAAAAACACCTGGCAGGCTGGATAAATGTCCTGGGGGGGGGGGGCGCGTGTGGTCTGCAGGCCGTAGTTTGAGGACCCCTGCAGCAGGCCTGGAGAGGGAGAGGAGGTCTTCTAAAATGACAAGGGTGAAGCTGCTGGAGTGAATGGGACTATCACATAAACTAAGAGAAAATACGGTAAGAATAAATCCTTGAACAACACAGAAAAGATACAATAAGGGAGAGAGGAGAAATAAGAGAATACACTGTCACTGTGGAGAATAAGGGAGGTGAGGGAAAGGTGAGAACCTTGGCAAGAGGAGGTGGCAATGACGGAAAATGCTGCCGAGTAACACTGGAATGAAGCCTGTTACAACACCCCCAAGTGTGTGACCAAAAGGTTTCTGGTGACCTATGAAAACAGTTTGGGAAAACAGCAAAAGCAAAATATATGACTGCAAGGTTATACTGGAAAGCAGAGGCCATAAGGGGTAGGTACAAATAAGATAGGTCATTGAGGTTGCTGCAGATTGAAGATAACTTGCAGGCTAAGGAGGGGGTGGAACCTCTAGAAGCCAGAAGGAATGCAATCACAAGTATAAGCATAGCAGTTAGCCAATGAGAAAAGAGGGATTTCTTTTTCTGACAGTGGAGAGGAAATGGTCAATATGAGGAGAGAGTATTCAAAAGTATTCTCTTAGATGTCACTGATTTACAAATTAGAAGTCAATCCACATGCAAAGGGAAGAGGTTAAGTTTAGGCCTTGAAAGGAACCTAGAATAACAATTCCTTAATGCTAACATAGAGCATTGAAGTTTATAAAGAACTTTCACATATACTTATTTCTTTCTGCTTCAGATAATTTCTATTTTCAAGTTCACTCACTTTGTCATTTCATATCTATTAAATCCATTCAGTGAATTTTTTTTTTTTTTTTTTTGCAGATAGTATATATTATCAGATACGAGCAGAGCAAGGACTATGGGCCAGGTTCAGAAACTTACAGGCAGAGCCCTGGACGCCTAGCAAGGGGCGGAACTAGGAAAACAAGAATCTTGCCCCCAGGGTAACCTAGCCTCCCTGAGCATATCACTGGTCACGTGGTTTGGACCCCTCATCTTTTCCTCCCTAAAGATAACATCTAGCCCTGGCTGGTTTGGCTCAATGGATTAAGCATCGGCCTGTGGACTGAAGGGTCCCAGGTTTTATTCTGGTCAAGGGCACATGCCAGGGTTGTAGGGGACGCGCATGAGGCCGCTGATCAATGATCCTCTCTCATCACTGATGTTTCTCTCTCTGAAATCAATAAAAAAAAAAAATTAAAAATTAAGATAAAAAGATAACACCTAGGCCTGGTTGTATTTCAGCTCCAGGCCCAGAAGATCAGCAAAACCAGACAAGTGACTCAGGGGCTGCCTCAGGACCAACCACATTGACTAATGACCTTGCCCTGGCACCAACCAATTCCTGACGACCACAACCTGAAAAGAGCACACCTGGAAAGCTGATGAATGTTCCATTAACACCCTTCCCTAGCACCTCCCCTGATTTCCACCTGAAAGAGACAAAGGAACCAGTGCTCACTCTCCCTCCAAAGAGCATCCAGTGCCATTTCCTTCTCCCCCTCTTTCCGCCAAACTCTAAGGAACCCCAGGAGACTAGCAACTTGGAACAATGGGCAGCTCATCCTGGGTTAATTCCCTGAGCCTATCTCTAAGGCTCCCTTCCCAGTGAGCCAAAGCAGCCTGATCTAGGCTCTCTGGGTGCTTCTTTTTTGCCCTTCTTTTTCCCACTCAAGTATTTTTGCTGCCATAATGGACCCAATATCCTCTGGCTCAGTGCTGTGTAGCCCTTCTCTCTGGATATCCCCATCCCACAACCCCCTTTCCTTAAATAAATTCAATTTTTCTTTATTCACTGACTGAGCTATTTAGCCTGCCCATGCACCACTGACTTTAACCTTTCAGGTCAAAATTTTTCCTCTTATTGTTACTTTCTATTTCTCTGTTGACATTTTTTATTTGTTCACACATTACTACCTAATTTTGCTTTACATCCATAAGCATAGTTTTAATAGCTGCGTTAGATCTTCTCTGCCAAATCCAACCTCTGGGTCATCTTGGGGTTAATCTCCATTAATTAGGGTGATGATTTCCTGTTTCTTATATGTGTATTCATTTTTGGTAATATCCTAGACACTGTGATTACTAAAGACTAGATTCTATAATAGTCTTCCAAAGAGTACTGATGTTTTCGTTTTTGCAGACAATTATCTAGGCTGGACTTAAACTCCAAGTTCTGTCTCCCTACGGTTCAGCTATTTCAGTGTTAGGTATGCTGTTTAAAAGGTGTTCAACACATGTGTAAGTTTAGGGGTTGGCTAGAGGTTTGAGCTGAGTTTATATGCAGCATTCAGCCCTTTCACTCATCCTTTCTAAGGTTTTCCTGCTTACTTTCCAGCTGTGTGGTCACTCTGAACTCTGTCCTCCTTTTTTCAAGCAAGTAAGATTACAGGTTATTATCCCAGTTTTAGCCATCCTCTCATGTCACCAACGGGGGCCTTCTGTCAGGATAAAAGCCATAAAAATGGAAATTTATCCACTGCTGTTCCCTTCTTCCAAGTATAGTCTTCATTCCATTTTGTCACTCATGGATGACATCTGGTAGTTTTCAAGACTTTTTTTTTCAAGTTTATAGTTTTTATCTCAGTAAAACTATAAACTTTTATAAATCTCAACCTTAATAGAAACTATTCAGCTATTACCCTTGATCAGCAGTTCTAAAAAGTTCTGGTCTCAAAATCCATTTACACTTAAAAAAAACTTATATATATATATATATTGCCCTGTTTGGCTCAGTGGATAGAGACTCGGCCTGTGGTCTGAAGGATCCTAGATTCAATTCTGGTCAAGGACACATGCCCAGGTTGCAGGCTCGACCGCCCAGCCAGGAGGGAGGATAAAGGAGGCAGTTGATCAATGATTCTTTCATCATTTTTTCTATATCTCTTTCCCTCTCCCTTCCTCTATGAAATCAATAAAACTATATTTAAAAACAATGTTTACATATATACTAGGGGCTCGGTGCACAAAAATTTGTGCACTTGGGAGGTCCCTCAGCTCGGCCTGTGCTCTCTCGCAGTCTGGGACCCTTCTGCTGTCCACCTGCTGGTGTGTCTGGTCAGCCTGGGTGAGGGGCTGATGGCTGTTTGCAGGCTGGCCAAGCCCCCCAGTGTGGACCCTCACACCACTGGGGTGTGGCCAGCTGGGTGATGGACTGAAGGCTGTTTTCAGGCTGCCCACAGTCCCTTCAGGTTTTGGGTCCCTACTGGGGTACCTGGCCAGCCTGGATGCGGGCCTGATGGCTGTTTTCAGGCTGCCCACAGCTCCCATTGACCCAATGTCCTAGCAAGGCTGGCTGAAAGCAGGTTTATGGGGTTTATTTATCTTCTATAATTGATACTGTTCCTTTAAGCCAAAGCCTAGGCAGGTAATGAAGCCTCCTGTCTGCTTCAGCTCTGTGGCTTCTATAATTGAAAGAATGTTGCCTTAGTAGTCGTGCCCAGGTCTGCTGTTTGCTTCAGCTCCGAGTCTTCTATAATTGCAACAATGTTGCAAATATGTTGTTGCCTGAACCTGGAGAAGCCCAGACGGCCGGTAGATAGTTTACTCCTGGTGCAATGGAAGCTGCTTGTTTACTCCAGCTCCGTGATTGCCGGCCTCCATCTTGGCTGGGTTAATTTGCATACAGCCACTCTGACTGGCTGGTGGGCATGGCTTAGGCGTCCTGTAGAAATGGTCAATTTCAATATTACTCTTTTATTATATATATATATATATATATATATATATATATTTTTTTTTTTTTTTTTTTTTTTTTTTTTTTTTTTTGTGAGAGAGAGAGAGAGAGGAAGAGAGAGAGAAACATCACAACCTAGGTATGTGCTCTGATCAGGAATCAAACTGGAGACCTCTTGGTACACAGGTCCACACTCAACCACTAAGCCACACCAGCCAGACATCCATTTACACTCTTAAGAAAAATATTACAGACTGGGAAGAGCTGTTGTTTATGTGGGTTATCTTTATCAACAGTTACTATACGAAAAATTAGAGGGAGAATTTTTAAATTTATTAATTTATTTATAACAATAAACCCATTATATAACATAAACAATACATTTTCTTTTCTAAAACATTTTTGAAAAGTGAGAAGGGTGGCATTGTTTTATATTTTACAATCCTCTTTTATATTTTATAAATATATTTTTATTGATTTCAGAGAGGAAAAAAGAGGGAAAGATAGAAACATCATTGATGAGAGAGAATCATTGATCAGCTGCCTTCTGCACGTCCCCTACTGGAGATCAAGTCTGCAACCAGGCATATGCACTTGATGGAAATCAAACCTGGGACCCTTCAGTCCACAGGTCAATGCTCTATCCACTGAGCTAAACCAGCTAGGGCTATTTTACAATCTTCTTTAATACCAGGCTTTAAAAAATACAGCTGAGTTCTTTTCTATGCTTCTCCTTTCAATCTGTTGCCAGGTTTTGGTTCACATATATGAAGAGAATTTGGCCTTGTAAAAGAGAGAACCTTGTAGACCCACTGAAAGGGTTTCAGGAACCTCCAAGGACCACATTTTGAGAAATCTGCCCTACACTATATTATTTCGATTCTATACAGTGACGAAGCAGGTACTAAATTAGTTCCATTTTATAGTTGAGGCACCATAGGTTCCTAGAAGGTGGGAGAGGTACCCAAAGTCAGATAACTAGTTATTAGATGATGCTGATAGTACTTCAAGTATGACTTTAAACTCAAAGCCCTTTCTTCAAAACCCCCTTCTAGAACTTTCAACATATGTATTGATGGCAGATTTTACAAATATACTGATTGAAATAAAGGGACAAATTTTCCAAGTTTATGAAATGAAACAAATTCAGATGTATTAAAAAACAACAACCCACAACTTATATACTAGTATATAATAGGTTCATTCCAACTTATTTTCATAATATATCTTTGATTATTTGAAGGCAACATAACTGGATTTTACCTCAGGTCAATAAAGCCAATCCATCACAAAGTTACTAAGAACATTTCCTAATACAACCCACTTTGCAATTTATCGGCTAGGCTTTTATGTAGCCTTTGCTTATAGTTTTTTTGATCATTGATTTTATTTTCTCTAGTATGTGGAACAGCCAAAGTTTCTTATGCATACAGAAAGATTTTAGAAATTACATTTGAGAATTTTTAGTGCCAGTATTAAGAGAGAGGTTGCAAATAATTTACCATTTTATTATATTTACAAGTACTAGAGCCAAAAATATGAGTGCTATACATTAAAATGCTTTATCTATTATCAAAGTGGGATTTGTACTACAACGGGGTTAGCATTATTTGAAACTACAAAAATCTTTACTTACTAGATTTTAGTAACTCTGGATTAGCTCAAACTAAGTAAACTAGAACAGCTTTATAACAGTATTTACACTTGTTTAATTCAAAGTTAGCTTGATATTCAGTATCTTTGATTTTTATTTATTGAAAAAAATCTATTGTATGTTAGATGATTCTCAGACCTAGAGTAGCCAGAACAATGTCTTGAAATACATAGCTTTTCATTGTCTCAGGCTGAAAGAATCTTAAAAAAAAAAGAAAAAGGATCTAAAGGAATAAGACATTTATTTCTGTGGAAAACAAATAGTCTTAGATATTTTCTCTGTGGTTCCTACCTCTGTGACTTTATTATTAATTAAGGCAAGGAGACAGAAAAGTTGGCAGAGAAATGTGTACAGCTTTTTTGAGATACTCATTCATGGCAATAAAAAGGTAAAAGCAGAGATAATAAAACTGCCACATGATAAAAGGTTTTATACAATGATTTAAACTTTTTAATGGTACTTTCATATGATTGTGAAGGTGTAGCCTAGAGAAAGAATGTTTGCAGAAATAATTTTATCCTGGAATAGTGGCTTTTATTGCTGACTGTATTATAAAACTTTTCATGTGGAGTTGTACTGAAGTCTAATTCCTAGTGCAGACTAACCCAAACACCATCGCTGGGGGGTAAAGCACCGATCCTGCCTTAAAAAACTCCGCAAGTGATTCTAATAAGATACCCCAGTTAAGAGCCACGACGTTAGAAACTTTAGAGCAAGCATGTCAAACTCAAAGGCTAACACAGGCCAAATAAACAAGGTTTAAGTTTACGTGGGCCGCAAAACAACAAAAGCTTCAATTTTCATAGAAACGTAGGTTTATTTCATTAGAGACATGCTCAATACAAAGGGCTGAAATAAATGAGTAATCATTAACATAAAATTATAGAACATTTTAACAAAAATTAATATTTTTTCTTGAACATTAACTTACCAGACACTGAATAACTGCATAAATTAATAAGCGTAATGCAAATAAACCTATTTTTCTTGTTCTCTGAAAGCGAAATATTTCCTGTTGCGCACACCAAACAAGTTAGTCCAAGGCTAATGACGTGGCAATTGGCTGCTAAAATATTAGCTGCTGCCCTAATGGGTTTGGCTCAGTGGATAGAACCTCGGCCTGTGGACTCAAGGGTCCCAGGTTCGATTCCAGTCAGGGCATGTACCTTGATTGTGGCACATCCCCAGTAAGGAGTATGCAGGAGGTGGCTGATCAATGTTTCTCTCTCACTGATATTTCTAACTCTCTATCCCTCCTCCTTCCTCTCTGTAAAAAATCAATAAAATATCTAGTATAATAAAAGAGTAATATGCAAATTGACCATTACCCGAGACACCTAAGCCACACCCACCAGCCAAGCCACGCCTCCCAGCCAACCAGAGCGGCTGTATGCAAATTAACCCAGCCAAGATGGAGGCCAACAGCCATGGAGCTAGAGCAAACCGGAGGCTTCTGTTGCAACTGCCTGCCTAGGCTGGCTGAGCCTCTGCTCACGGCCACGCCCACCAGCCAATCAGAGCAGCTGCATGCAAATTAACCCAGCCAAGATGGAGGCTGGCAGGGCAGCTCTGCACTGGGAGCTTCCGTGGCCGGCATAGCTGTGCCAGGTGTGTCAGCTCAGTGGGGGGAGGGGTCTGGCCTGGGGCCTCCTCGGGGCATCCAGGAGCGCCTGTCCCAGGCCCACTGCCTGGCTCCATCCCCCGGGGGCCTCTACCAGGCGTGCGGGAGAGCAGGGCCCTCCTCAGGGTGTGCAGGAGCAGCTGTCCTGGGTCCGCTGCCTGGCTCCGCCCCAGAGGCCTCCTCGGGGGCATGCAGGAGCAACCATCCAGGGTCCGCTACCTTCATCCGCCCCCCAGGGGTCTCCACAGGGTGTGTGGGGGCGTCTGCTGCACAGTGCAGAGAATCTGAAGCCAGTCCGCTGCCCGGCTCCACCCCGGGTGTGTTTGCTCAGCAGCAGGGCCCCACCGAGGGATTCTGCATCAGCATCTGCCCCTGGCTCACCACCCAGCTCTGCGCCAGGTGTGTCCCCTCAGTGATGGGGTCCCACCAGGCGTGTGCGATCGTGGGCCCTCCGGTGGGAAATGTCCAGGCCTGCACTCACCAGCCCTCCCACCCTCCCAGTGCACCAACCCTGAAGGGGCTGTGGGCAGCCTGAAAATGGCCCTCAGCCCCTCACCCAGGCTGGCCTGGCATGCCAGCGGGTGGACATCCCCCCCGAGGTGTCCCAGACTGCAAGAGGGCACAGGCCGGGCTGAGGGACCCCCACCCCCTGAGTACACAAATTTTTGTGCACCGGGCCCCTAGTATTTAAAATAAAAAAGTAAAATAAAATATTCGACGCTAGTATTAGTGGAGAGAAATGGTGCAGGGGTGTGAAAAGGAAATGAATGCAACATGATTATAGTAATCAGTCATTAGCGAACATTGGAGTTTGTTATTAATAATTATGTATAGCAGGATAGTATAAAAATTAAGTTATGAAATTCTTATTAAAACGTTTCTTACATACCATTATATTGGCTGGGCCGCAAAAATATTCGTTGTGGGCTGCATGCAGGCCATGGGCCTCGAGTCTGACATGCTTGCTTTAGAGACTACTTCACAGAGAAAAAGAAGCAACTTCATAAGAAGTGCTAAAAATGTGGGAACAATACCAATTACATTAAGTGAACAAAAATCAACAATTCTAATTCTAATTGTAACTTTACACTAACCAGTTAGCCACATTAAGAAACAAAAGTGGCCCTGACCAGTCTGGCTCAGTGGATAGAGTGTCGGCCTGTGGACTGAGGGGTCCCGGGTTCGATTCTTGTCGAGGGCGTGTACCTTGGTTGTGGGCACATCCCTAGCAGGGGATGTGCAGGAGGCAGCTGATCGATGTTTCTAACTCTCTATCCCTCTCCCTTCCTCTCTGTAAAAAATAAATAAAATATATTTTAAAAAAAGAAAAGAAACAGAAGTGCTCCCAGCCCTGGCCGGTTTGGCTCGGTGGATAGAGAGCATCCGTCCATGGACTGAAGGGTTCCAGGTTGGATTCCGGTCAAGGGCATGTGGTCAATTGCAGGCTCAATCCCCAGCCCTGGTTGGGGAGTGTGGGGAGGCAACCAACGGATCCAATGCATGTGTCTCTCTCACATCTATGTCTCTCTGTCTCTCCTCCTCTCTCTAAAAAAAAAGAAAAAAAAAAAAAAAGAAGAAGAAATCAATGCAAAAATATCGTCAGGTGAGAATTAATAACAAAAAAAGTGCTCCCAAGCTAGTAGGATGGGCAGTGGGGATAAAGGAGGAACACACCATTTTCAGACTTCTTTTTAAAAAGTATTTAGGAAAAACAGATATTTACTCTCATATACCATTACACCTATTTTCATAATATCTAAAAATGACGTGGAAATTCCAAATCTGAGAATATTGTTTGAGGCAAGATCTGCAGTAACTCTAGGCATCTGCTTATAAAAATCACTGAGAATATTACAGAAGAGAGTAAGAAGCAATCATGGTAGATGATACAGGAAGATCAGTTATGCTCTAGAGACCTTTAACGGAACAGGGAAACGTTAGTTTGGGGCCTCCCACCTGCTGGCAGACACAGCCAGCCTATATCACATCTCTAACCCCCATCTAACCAACATGTGGGATGCCCGATAAAGCCACAGCACCAGGCAAACAAAATAAAGCCACAGCACCAGGCAAACAAAAATGCTAACACCAGTCTGTGCAAAGTGCTATTGGACCTTGAAAAAAAATCAGAACCCTGTGAAGAAAAGGAAAAGATCCTTCTTAGTTCACTAAAAAAAAAAAAGACTGCATTTCTGAAAGAAAAAAATAAGGTACTACAAGGACAGGAGAACGTTGGAAAAACAACAGTGCTAGTACAGATCTAGAACACAGTACAAACAAAAATGATTATAACTTCTGAATAGAGGTAAACCAATACTTTGTTTGCCATGGAATGTTCCACAAACACGTTATCCACATGGGCTAAGGAAACCCTTTGCTTCAAGTAGTCTAGGGTTTTTCAGAAGGAGCAAGAAGTCATTGTATATTGATTTGTAACCAGGAAAGAAATAAATAAGAAAAATTCCAAAAAATAACTACTAATACTACACTAAACACTTGTTCTAAAGATAAGATTAAAAAAAAAAAAAATCCCTGCTAGCAAAGCGAAAGAAGCATTAATAAATTCAATCAATAACCCTGAAACGGATGTTTGCTTCAAACACTTTATTTCCTCTTCCTCCACTCTCCCAAAGCAAGTTCAGATAATTATCTTTGCTATCCTGGAGGGAATGATCCTGTTCAAGTTACCAAGGGCTACCATAAGAATGCGCAAGCACCTGGGCAAGGCCTGTGCTGACTGCTCCGTGTGCACTCTTTTCATCCTCACCGTGACTATATGTGTTCTTTCTCTTTCCTTTTTACAGATGAGGAAAAACCTAGGGTTAGGACACACAACTAGCAAATGGTATAAAGCGGGGATCAAAAGTTAGATCTGACTCCACAGTCTGTGCTTGTAACTATAAACTGAAGCAGCATTTTTCTTAGTATTTATTCTTCTATCAAAAGACTGAAGTTCACATGCAATTTGGAATAAATGAGCAGAAAGGGAGCACAGGAAGTGGTGTAGAAGTACTTTATAATTTATCAAGATAAGAGCACCTGCGTTACTTTTTTAAGACGAGAAAAAAACAACAGTCTGCAACCATATAAAACCCCCGATTCTTCTCTGGCCCTGTTATTACTAAAATGGGCCAGTTTTTCTTTAACAAGACGGTCAAAGAGCACCTACAGACCACTGCAAATAAATCTCTCTGGTTCAGTGGTGCGGAGGGCATTATGCAACGCTTCCCAGCAGAGCCTTCACCAGGATATTTTACGGCCAAGGCACTTGGGCCCCTCCTCCCCAGAGCTAGACAGCCTGGCTCCTTCATATTCCCCTCAGGAGATAGGGTGGAAGCGCACAGCTCCACTTTCTAAGGCTCACAGGGCAGCTGAAAGTCCTGCTCGGCCTCTCTGGGCAACCACAGGCGCCAATAAATCAGCCACAGGCGATTTCTCTCATCCCCTTCCTGGCTTGAAGTGGTAGTGAGATAGAGTCTGTGCAAAAGAGCAACAGACTAGACTTGGGAGATAAGTGATCTAGGCTTGAATTCTACTGCAATTGGCGGTATCGTTGAAGCCAAGTAAATCCCTGAGCCTATTTCCTGGATTGTTTGAAAAATGGAGACAATACTACCTCCTTTTGGTAAGTATAAGAAATCCATGCAGATACTTAATAAAAAAGCAACCAAACCTGAGCAGGATCCATCTCCACTACCTCCACGTAAGACATTCAGGGCGGGGCTAGGCAAAGAGGTGTAGCAGATCTTGTGAGGCCCCTCCCTCCTTTTATGCTGACCATGCCTGTGATAACCTCCCAGCCACTGGTACTAATCTATTATTCTATGTCCTACCCTCATTGTTTTGTTCCCTATTAAAGAGCTGGTGTCTGATAATGGATTAGCAGTTTATTCTTAATTAGAACGTAACAGATCGCTAAAGTGGACTTTGATGCCTTAACCTTATGGAAGCAAACGTTGCTTATTCTTGCAGAGAACAAGGCTGAAGGGGGGGGGGGCGGGCAGCTTTGAGCTTCAAAGTACATTGCAGCCATTCTATTTCACCTAGAAATAGTACCAATCCCATTTCTTAAAATGCCAAAGCCATCACACACTGGCCAAATCTGACTTCTCAAGACTCCGGATCAAGCCAAGTATAATCACCTCTGGCAGATAGTCTCTATACTGAGTGTTCCTGGTGTGGTAGAGAGAACCATGACCAAGGTGTCCGGGGCCCTCGAGTCCACTTATTCAAGAGGCGCAGGACCTCAATCAAGCTGCACGCTTGCTCTTTAGGCCCGGGGTTCTCATCTGCAACATGAGGGATGAACTGGATTTTCTGGAACGCCCCTCTCAGCTTTAAAAACCTGCCACTACAAAGCGTATTTTACACACTTGGCAAAATCCTGTGAGAGTGAACAGCTTTACCAAAAGGGCTTGACAGCATCGCAAGAGAATGCATGCCCAATGTGGTCCCTTGGGGGGGGGGGGGGGACCAGGCGTTAATTTAGGAAACAAGTTAGCGGCGGCCAAGTTCCAGGGACGGTGCAGGGCTGCTTCAGCAGCTTGCTCTCTCCCAGCGAGCGCCGGCGAGGGGAGGAAAGTGATGCATGGGGCAAGCTTTAAAAAGAAAACCTGGATGTGCTTAGAATGAGATGAACAGAACATGAAAAAAGAAAGAAATGAACCATGAGTCGGGAGGGGTACTTCCTGCTCTAGAAACAAAGTAATCACAAAGGGGGTGGGGGGGGAGGGAGGACACTGGCCGCTCGCAGGCTGCACCTCGAAACCCGCCGGCTGGCTCGCGAGAGAGGTCGGGCTGTTGGCGCGGAGTCGCAGCCGGGCCTGCAGCGGGCGCCCTCGCGCGCGGCCCCGACCACGGCCTCGTGCGGGCAGCCAGGGCGCTCGGGCATGCCCGGCCCGGCGCTCCCTCGCGGTTGCCATTTTCCTTGGCCCTGATTGACATGTCACACGGACCAAGAACACCCCCTCTTCCCCAGCTACTTGCATCTGTTCCGCGACCGGCGCAGCTGCAGGCCGCCGCCGCCCCGGGCGGCTCGCGGCGGGAGGGACCGAGCCTGGAGCAGCCCACGGGGGCCGGGCCGCGTCGCTTACCCAGACGCCGCCGCGGCGGCCAGCGGGCTCCTCCATGCGGGAGGGGCAGCTCCCGCGCCGCAAACGTCACGCGGCGGCGCCGGCTCACGCACCCCAGGGGCGTTCTCGCGCGGCTTCCCGCGCCGGCCGCCCCGTGACGGGCCCACGTGACCGCGCGCCGGGTAGCGGGGGGCGCAGGGGCCGGAGGGTGCGTGCGTGCTTACGTGCCAGCTCGCCCGCCCGAGTGGCCGGGAGGCGGTCGGCCCGCGCTCGGCGCCTCCGCCACAGTCCCCCGTCGTGACTCTGTGGGCGGAAGCGTGGAGGCGAGCCTGAGAGTTACAGGCTGCCCACACAGCCGCGTGACCCGGGGACTTTCCCCAGGGTGTGCAAAATCATGGGCGCCCCCCGCCCCCCAGAGCGGGAGTGGGGCCGGGGAAAGGCGCGCCCGCGTGTCCCAGGGAAGAGTGGCGAGGGCGCGGGGCCAGGGACGCGAAGCCGCGGGAGCCTGGGAGGGGAGGCGGGCTGGGCGGGGCGGGGTGGGGCATGGCGGGGGAAGTGACTCAAGGCCGCAGGCCGACGGGCCCGTGGAGAGCAGGGTGAGGGGAGCGTGGGGGACGGGCGACCCTGAACGGACCGGCCACGTCCGGGACTGGGCGCGGGTGCCGGGACGCCCGGGAAGTGCTGGTCCCCCGGAGAAGGCGTCGGACTCCCGACGGGGTGGGAGAGCCGCATCCAGCCCGCGGGGAGCCGGGTGGAGCCCAGCCCCATGCAGCTGTGCACACGGGAGGAGGAGGTCCCACGCCTACCCGGGGGAGAGGGGCAGGAGGGGCGGTCAACTGCGGCCGCGCCGGCCCCCGCGGTGCGGGTTGCGCCAGCCTCCTCCGAGCCCGACGCAGAAACTTGTTGCAACAAACAGGCGACCGCGGGTGCCCCTAGCAGCCAGCGGCGGAGTGGGTGGGCGGGCGAGAGGGAGGGGAAGGCTGGCGGACGCCGCGGCGAGCTGGTGGGCAGACCCGGAGTCGCCGCGTAAGCGGGGCCGGCTCAGTGCGGTGCGGCAGGCGCGGCTGTGCGGCAGCGGAAGTCCTTTGTTGCAGCACAGTCCCCGGCGGAGCCAGCACCTCGCCGCGCCGCCCAGCCCGAGCGCCGCGCTCCGCCGCCACTGCAGCTCGCGGCCCTTTCGCCTCCGCCCGCCTTTCGCGTGGCTTGTGTGCCTTAAACTCCCTCAAACCTCCGCGCCCCCGGTTCCCGCTGCGGCCGGTGAGTATTTGCCGGTGGTGGGACAATTTGCGCAACTTTGGCCCGCGCCTCCGGGCGGCGGGCCGCTGGGCCTGGCGAAAGTGCGGGGTCGGACGGCGCCGACCCGCGCGGGGAGCCAGAGCGTGGCGGACGCGCCGTGAGGACCCGGCGACGGGCGCCTGCCGGGCCGCCTCCGGATCCCGCCGTCCGCCGGGGCGCCGGGTCCGGGACGTGAGGCCTCCCGGGGTCGGAGCAGGAGCCCCACTGGAGACGAGTTCTCACATCGGTGCCCCTCTTCTCCCTTTCTTTCTCTGCCTTTATTTTTTTGGAGCGGGGGGAAGGGAGGGGAGGTGTAGACGGAAGGCGGGCGAACGCGGCTGATTGACGTGCCCGGAGCCCGCTTCTCTCCTCGCCGCGGCGGCTCCCCGACGGGTGGGAGGGGAAGCGTCCGGGAGCCGAGGCCGCAGACTTGGGCGCGCTCCGAGGAGGAGGCGGAAAGCCGCGCACATTCTTGCCACGCTCTTTCCCACCCCCTCTCGCCGGCACACAAGCGTTTTGTTAAGTAGAAAGTGTGAGGTCTCGGGTTTGGGCTTTTTCGGTGGAAGAGACCTCTTTCCCGGGAGAAGTGCTTTCCCTGCAGGGCTGGGCGCTGTCTGGAAGTCGTGTTAGTGTGCGGGAAGGGTGCTGGGTGCAGATCGGAGTCGGTGCCGCCGAAGTATGTCGGCTTGGATCTGAGCTGAGCCACCTCCCACTCTCCCATTCTATCTAACCACGCATCTGTCTACAAGTGATCTGAAAGGTTGACATGACATTTCCCAGGTTAGGAGCGTCGGGGAGCTGTTGGTGAAAGTCCCTGATGTTTCCTGGAGGCAGGAGGAGACTAGGATGTGTGTGATAATCTTCCTGAATCAGCGTGGTCGGTAGCGGCCGCCTCCCCTGGCCTCCGGGTGTTCCTACTTACAGTGTGTATCGCGGCAGGAAAACTACTCCAGGAACAACTTTCCCTTTGACACTCGAACCCAAGGATGGGTCCGGGCTTTTTGAGACGTAGAATCAGTTTCTTGCGCTGACGTTCAAAGCCATTCTGGAGCAGATTTGGAGAAGGATGCGGTTCTTAGGATAATTTCAAAGCAATCACTGCCTTCTCATTTAAACAGTGTGTATTTGGATTCTATGAAACTTTCTCATTGCAAATGGATATGATGGGGAGAACTGGGATACAAAATGATGAAGCTTGACTGAGGACTGGCCAGCAGAACCTCAAAACTTCCCTCCAAATCACTTGCTGGATATCTGATAAAGTCTCAATAATAACGGAATGGCTTTGGGAGCCAGGTGGGAGCTTCATCATCTTAACTAGAGGAAATTAAAGCAGAGTGGCAGTGAAATTCTCCTCCTAAGATTAATAAAGACAGTTTGCAGTAGAGCCTTCAAATAACATCTTATATTTAAAAGCACATTGGTCTGTTATGACCAAATTTTCATCGTATAGAGTAACTCAGGTTGAGCAGTCAGCCTGCTGGAGCCTTTCTCTTCTTCCCACTCCTATGTAGTGGCCTACTTTGGGGTGGGGGCCGGGGCATCACTGTCAGAGAAAACAGAAACAGTGTTTAACCAGGACCTTCCCAGGGCATGAACACAGTCTCAGCCACTTGTTCTGGACCTCCTGTTTTGATTTTGCCTTAACACCACTATGCTTTTGTACTTAGCACCATTAACCATTCTAATGTGTAGGAGAAAAGTGCCTGCTTTCAGGCCTCTCCTCCAGCCAGGGAAAGTGCTAAGCCTTTGCTATTAACCTTCTGGCTCATTTGGGATAAAATGCAGAAAGTATTCCATAGATTTTTATTTTTGAGCTACAATCTGTTGTCTTCCCCCCAAATTGAGGTATAGTAGAGAAACATTTGCTGGAGAGGTCACTTTGATGTCTATAGTATATTTTCTCCTGATATTTTCTTCTTGGCTAATATCCCTTACCATAAAATATAGAAATTATTTATTCTAATACGCTTTAAAAAAATGTTTAAATCCACACTCGACATGCTTTTATTGATTTGAGAGAGAGAGAGAGAGAGAGAGAGACATCCGATGTGAGAGTGTATGGAGTGACACTGCAACCACCTGAGCCACTCTGGCCAGGTCTATTCTAATATTCTTATATGAACCAAATCATAAGTGATTCATGTCCCTTTTTTCTCTCTCAAAATGGAAGTACTTTGGCTGGTGTGGCTCAGTGGTTGAGGGTCGATCTATGAATCAGGAGGTCACGGTTTGATTCCCAATCAGGGCACATGCCTGGTTGTGGGCTCGATGTAGGAGGCAGCCAAACAACTCAGTCATCATTGATGTTTCCATCTCTCTCCCTCTCCCTCTCTGAAAGGAATAAAAAAATTTTTTAATTAAAAAAATGGAAATACTTTATTATAAAATTCATGCTGTTTGTGAAAATTCAACCTACAATGAAGTACATAAAATATAAGTCATTCTGACTCCCACCTCCCAGACATAATCACTGTTAATAGTCAATTCCTTGTTTAAAATGACAGAAAACAAGATTTGATCATAATTGTGCTGCTGTGTATGCCTCATCCTGCCTAGGGATGGCCTGTCAGATGGTGCATGGGCTCATGTTCTCTGTTCACTACTCCGATTGGTGAGAATTGGCCAGGTAGAGGAAAAGGAAATGTTTTGCATTGGGCTGATTTGAAATTCTGTATTTAAGTAACAGCATGAGAGTTTAAATATAACAGGGCTATTTTAGGTCGGTCCTTATGAAGTACTTACTGTCCCTTGGTGGGCTAGTGTTAGTTCTCACACTTTAACAGTAATGTTGATGTCCAGCCTCTCTCAGATTGATTTATACCAGCCAAACTCACTAAAACAAAACCAAACCCTCACATTGTAGAGCACTTCATAATTTTTAAGTTGGGAAGGAGTGTGTATGCTTGCCATGAAGTCTTCTGCCAAGATAGCCTGTGCTGCCGTGGAATGAGGAGTTGGTTCCTCTGTTCAGAGGTAGTATGTCAAACACGAAGGAAAGGAAATTAGAGGAAAGAAGGGGATTAATGACAGTGGGTTCAGATGTGGCATGGAAGGAGATGGCACATAAATTTAAGGTAGATTTCTAACTATATATTGTGGCTTGTATGGTAACTACAAGTGATCTTAGTGCAAGTGCAGAATCACATGTTACTTAGCCTGGTATATTTAAGAAGAATGAGCTGTGACGAAGAAGATGATGTTCTGAAAATAAAATAGTGCGTACACATTTAATCACAACATTGGTTATTTGAGTGTGTTGGAGACATGCATTTTTTAAAAAATATTTTTTTATTGATTTCAGAGAGGAAGGGAGAGGGAGAGATAGAAATGTCAATGATGAGAGAGAATCATTGATTGGCTGCCTCCTGCACACCCCACACTGGGGATCGAATCTGCAAACCAGGCATGTGCCCTTGGCCAGAATCGAACCTGGGACCCTTCAGTCCGCAGGCTGATGCTCTATCCACCGAGCCAAACCAGCTGTGGCGACATGCATTTTTTTTTACACTACTTTGAGTTTAAAATAATTTTCAAAAATAAAATTGGGAAATTAAAGAATTAAGTCAACCAAATTTTCTTTTCATTGCCCAAGATGTATGTAATCCTTTTTAGAGAAAACTAAAGAGCTCCATTCCCACTTTAATTCTTTAGTATTACAGAAGGGCTTGCCCTGATAAGCAATGGGAATCAGCAGATGGAAGAGGTGGGGAAGAGGCAGGGTATTCTTGCCATATGGGGCACTATGACATTGGGGTGACTCTGCAAGGCTTAGAATGTTCAATCCAAAGGGATACTGGAGTTCACTGTCATTGCCAGTGTTGTCTAGTTTATAAAAGCTGAAACTTAGGGCTCTAATTTAAAAAAGAGTTTGAGCCGCATCTTATAATATGAACATTTGATATCAGCCACTGAGCCTGTTGCTATTTACAAAATGAGGTTAATAAAAATACCCACCTCAGGGTTGCTGTGAGAATCAGTTGTATAATGCATGGGAAATTGCTTTGTAAGTTTTTGGCCACTGTAAAAAGGTAGGGCAAAGGTAGGTTTATAGTTGTTAGTATGGGAGAATAATATAATAATCAATATATATAAAAGCCAAGCGACTGGAACAGCAGAAGGACTGGTTGCTATTGCAGCTGCCAACCTGCCTGCCTGATTGGGCCCCCAAGTAACCCTCCTATGTTTCTCAGCCCCTCTCCCCCCTCTGGCCCGGCCTGATGGCCACCACTGGGTTGCTAGTAAATAATAATGTAAGTAATCTTTGTTTCACAAACTCCTAACTGTAAACCTACTTTTGCCTGACCTTTATATAAAAGTTGCCATGATTGAATTAGTGCAAAAAAGTAAGCAAAATGAAAATTATCTACTTTAACATTTATTTATTTAAAAATGATCAAATATCAACCAAATATCAGGCTCAGGGAGGGATACGGTGATGACTAAAACAGTGCCCTGATCTCAAGGAGTGTGCAGCAGGGGAGCCACATAATTATAATCCCGTTGTCAGTGTGGTGATGGATATAGCATCCCAGTTTGAATGATCCATGATTTGTCTCCCGGTAGTTGTAAGGACAGGCTGTTTTAGAAGCACAGAAGAGAGGTGGACATAGAAAAAGGTCTAGGCAAAGGGAATAGCATGAAAAGCATGAAGGCTCTTACTGTGTTAGGTGCTGTAAGGATGAGGAGGCATCTTAAATCTTAAATAGATTTAAGGATTAAAAATGGAGTTAAGCTTCTTAGAATGAACATACTTTTTATGATACTCTTGGTTTCATTTTATTGACTTTTAAAAATATGTATTTTCATTGATTTTTAGAGGGGAACAGGGAAATGTGGGTGTGAGAGCAGAAAATCGATCAGCTGTCTCCTGCACATTCCCTACTGGGGACTGAGCCAACAGTCAGGGTGTGTGCTCTGACCGGAAATCAAACTGGTAACTTTTTGGTGCATGGAGCTATGCTCAACCAACTGAGCCACCCCAGCCAGGGCTTATTGACTTCCAAGTAGATAAAAGTGTGAAAGTTTTCAGGGTTTTGGTTAGGATTAAACATTTAAAATATCAGCTAGCCTAGCTGGCATGGCTCAGTGGTTGAGCCTCGACCTATGAACCAAGGAGGTCATGGTTTGATTCCCAGTCAGGACACACACCCAGGTTTCAGGTTGATCACCAGTGGGGAGCGTGCAGAAAGCAGCTGATCAATGATTCTGTCTCATCATTGATGTTTCCATCTCTTTCTCCCTCTCCCTTCCTCTCTGAAATCAATAAAAAAATATTTAAGACATCAGCTATAAAATTAGAAACAATACAGTTTAAAAGTATGTGAGGATCTGCTAAAAAGGAAACAGGGTAGGCCTTCCCATCATCAGAGAGCTACCTCACTAGTTACTCATCAGCCTTTACTGAATACGTGTTATGTTGCAGAGCTGAAGTCCTTGCCTTTAAGTTGCTCATAATCTAGAGGGGACACCAACACAGAAAATTTTGGTAGCTGATTCTTAATTACCATTTAATCTGTGACAGGCATTGTCTTACGATAAGTCTTAATAGTAGGAAAGAGTCCCATTCTCAAATA
Source organism: Murina feae (assembly GCA_004026665.1). Taxonomy (NCBI): domain Eukaryota; kingdom Metazoa; phylum Chordata; class Mammalia; order Chiroptera; family Vespertilionidae; genus Murina; species Murina feae. The sequence continues at coordinate 3,381 of PVJC01017020.1, read as the reverse complement.
AGAATTGATCCTGGTCGGTGTGGCTCAGTGGCTGAGTATCGACCCATGAAGTAAGAGGTCCCTGGTTCGATTCCTAGTCAGGCCACATGTTTGGGTTGTGGGTTCTATCCCCAGCAGGGAGCGTGCAGAAGGCAGCTGATCAGTGATACTCTGTCATCATTGATATTTCTGTCTCTCCTCCTCCCTTCCTCTCTCTGAAATCAACAAAAACATTAAAAAAAAAAAAGAATTGAGTCTCAAGTTGGTTAAATAACCTGCGAAGGGCCACACTAACAAGTGGCAGAACCAGAATTTGAACCCAGGCAGTCTGGTTAGTTTGTGCTTTAACATCCATTTCATGCTGTTCTGATGATTAAAAAATATAGTGTACAAAATGAGATAATACACAGTAATATCAAAACCTAAAATAGTGGGAGAAGGAGGTGTTACAGAAAGCTTTCTGGAGGCGGTGGTAAACTAATTATTAAATGATACATGGGAGAGTCAGACAGAAGAACCAATCAGCATGACTAAAAAGGGAGGTAAAAAAAAATACATGAAGAAATGGGGGGTGTTGGGGAGACAAGCAGTTTTATGCTGCTTGAACATGAAGTTTGAAGCAGGGAGTAGCCAAACAAGACTAGATGGGTGGATGGGGAGGGTATTGTATGCCTAGCTAAGGAGCTTGTACTTCAGCCTGAGGATATGTGAGGGAACTATTGAGGTGTTTGTTGTCTGAGGGTGAGGGGTCAGTAAAGGAGCCTGTTGTAGTAGCTCAGGAGTCATAATAGAGGCTTGTGGAGTTCAGGTAAGGTAGTGATGAGAAATGGGCAAGATTTACCTATGAATTACGAGTGAGCAGTCCCATGTGACTTCCAAGTCTGAATGATTAGTGCATAATGTTGCCAGCTAAGATAGAGAATACAGGTGAGGAGCAGTCACAGTCACAGAGTGAGTACTTGGAATAAAAATTCCACAGAACGAACTCTAAGAATACGAGTGCCACGTGCAAAAAGGGACTTTCTGGTCAAGCTGTTTTTTGCTGAGAAGCTTACTGTTCACACAACGCCCTCTGGCGGTCAGAAGATGCCATGTTGTCTCTTTAGGATGAACCGATCAAAATAGAGACTATTTGGATTGAATACTTTTCCTATTGCACTCTTGAGGGAGAGTTGAATATTCCAGAAGCCACTCTGTTCCCTTCGCTTTCTGTGTGGATTAATTTCCTAGAGCTGTAATGCAGCTGAACCACAGAAACACCTCGCTTATTCACAAGTTTATCAGGAGCCCTGGGCTGAAAGCAAAAGAGTAAGGCAATTTGTTGCTTATCTACAGTTAAAAATAGGTGAAACAAAATGCAGGAATTAAAACCTTATCTTACTCGTAGAGCACTTCCCTAGGTCCTCACAGAAAATTATTTACATGGACTCAGTTTCGATGAGTTTTTGTCTTAATTTCATGACCCGTAACAGGTTGAAATGGTGGGCAACAAGAGTTCACACCTTTTAGAAGAGACAGTAATTGGCTTGACAAGCAGTCTCAGGTCACTTTGTAGGTGCAAACCACCCTTGGAAATTTGAATAACACTATATTTCAGTGAAACAGTTGATGCAGAGGAGAAAGCAGGCAGCCAGTTATGCTGTACTTGGGGGGCTGCAGTTGGAATAGTAGGAAGAGCCTACCTTGGGATTAAGGAGACCAAAGTCCTATCCTGCCAGCCACTAAAACTAGATGTGACTTTGAACATATCACTTAACCTCTTAGGACCTCAGTTTCTTTTTTTCCCCTCTTTTTATTGATTTCAGAGAGGAAGGGAGAGAGAGAGAAACATCAATAATGAGAGAGAATCATTGATTAGCTGCCTCCTGCATGCCCCCTACTGGGGATCGAGCCCACAATCCGGGCATGTGCCCTTGGCTACAATCAAACCCAGGACCCTTCAGTCCACAGGCCAAAGCTCTATCTACTGAGCCAAACCAGCTAGGGCTCAGTTTTTTTTGTCATCTATAAAGCAGCTAGCTGAACTTTTGATCTCTTTGTAAAATTCTATGAACTGTGTTTACAATGGTGACAGTAATATTTAAGAAAAATTGTGTTAATACTTGGATTGAAAAGACAACAAAATTTTGCCATCACTAATTTATAGAAGTACTATGAGGAGTATGATTTATCTGTATTTTATAGATGAGAAAAGTAGGCTTGGAAGGTAAAGATGTCTAGTGGTAGAATTGGTATTCAAATCTATTGGCGTCTGCTTCCTGGGCTCATAGTTAATACTTCCATTGAACAGCATGCATTCAGTGCCAGCCGTGTGGGAGGAGTGTGCTAGGCTCAGAGAACACAGGCCAACAAGCCTCACTCTCGTCCTTGAGAGTTCAGCTAGGCACTGCTGTACAGTACTTACGTTATCATTAATGATATAAATGATACATTAGCACCGCTACAGCCGACATGCAGCTAGCTACATGGGAGGTTTTAAAGATTTTAGGGTGTGAGCCCTGGCCAGTGCGGCTCAGTTGGTTAAACATCCGTTGCAGCTCGGGTTTGATTACTGGTCAAGGCACGCGTTGGGGTTTCAGGCTTGATTCCCAGTAGGAAGCATGTAGAAGGCAGCTCATTGATGTTTCTCTTTCTCTCTCTGTCCCTTTCCCTCTGTCTCTAAATCAGTAAAAATATTTTAAAAATTTTTTAAGATTTTAGGGTGTGAGCATAGAACTCAGCCACCATTTATAGCAGTTTCTATGGCAATATGTTTCAAGCTCCAAATAACTAGCTTAAAAATAAAGTTTTAGAACATAACTCAATTAGAATTTCAGAACTTTCTGTACTAAGTATCGAGAATACAGTCTAATAACCAGCCAGAATGTGCTCTAAAAAGTGAATAAAATTTTCTAAACTTGATCATGTCCTTTGATCATGTCCGTCATTTAAATGTCTTGAAGTAAAACCTTTTATCTTTGGGAGCCTGTAAAACTGGTTCTTCCTAGAAATTTCTAGGGAAAAACCTAAAAAATTTGATTAAGTTTAAAAATTGGAAAATGGTATTCTATGAAAGAATTTTACTGAGGTAACCTTATTTTTCTTAATATGATTTTTTTTTTTTATTGATTTGAGAGAATGAGTGAAACATTGGTTGTCTCCTGTAAGCACACCAACTGGGACCAAACTCGAAACCTGGGCATGTGCCGTGATGGGGAATTGAACTGGCGACCTTTTGATGCACTGGACGATGCTCAACCAACTGAGCCACAGTGGCCAGGGCTGACCTTATTTTCTTTTTTTTTTTTTTTAATTTATTTTTATTGTTCAGATTATTACAGTTGTTCCTCTTTTTTCCCCCATAGCTCCCCTCCTCCCAATTCCCACCCCAACCTCTGACCTTGCCCCCCCCATTGTCCTCAT